>LVTN01001342.1:0-15000 GCA_001649415.1 Musa itinerans
ATATGTATATGTATATATATATATATATAGAGGGTGCCACAACGTCTCATGGCGAGATAAGGCCTTTCCTCCCTTGCATGCTACTCTTTGCGGCCTCAACCGAGTTGGGTAAAGAGAGTTTATTCTCTATCGCTTGGGCTTCTATCACCTCTTATTATCACTGTACAAAATATATCTTATTCTATCTGTCATTTTTTTTTTATCTATTCTTTTACTTTACTGTACCATTATTATTTGGTTTTATTGGTTATCAAGATTCCCTTTTATGAATTCTAGACTGTGATTCTTAAGCTTATCTAGAAAGCCCAAATTCATCATATCATAAATATGAGCATCACCAATTCTTAGCTCTTCTGTCGGTGACAAATCATACCATATCACGATATCTAAGTGGGGTTCAAAAAGACGCATCGCATCGATGCGTAGAAAAATAATCTTGATGGTAAGGATGTGGGCATCATTCATAACTAAGAGCTTTTGTGTTTAGTGTTTAACTTGATCGAGCAGCCCAATTTAAATGTGTCAATCATAGAATCTGATTCTACATACAAAAATTGTGTTCGTTGGAAGATATAGCCTTCTCTTTTTGGCCTCTCAATGCATAAATGTATATGTTTCTATCTACTACATATATATATAATGTGATTGCATCCGATGTCGTCGGTGTTTGGTGTTGATTCCCAAATCGGCATGCTTGGGGCCCTCTCACGAGATCACCAGAATCCAGCGCTCGAAAGAGACCGGTTTTGCCGACACGATTCAATAATACTGACACTGATAGGGTCACATGACATTAATTACTTGCTTTTTATTCAATCCCACTTGTCTATAATATTGTTATTTTTTACAAAAATAAAATATTTGATTTGAAAATTTTATCACCAGATTGCATGAGATTTTGAGTCTTACATCATCATCATCAAACAAATATTATAGTACATTATTTTTTTTTAAAATTTTACAAGATGAACTCCTATATATATATGAATCCTCTATTTTATAAGTGGATGTGGTATATACTAATGAATTATTATTATATGAGGGAGGACTTAGTCTAATATACCACCAAATTAATATTTTATTTGTTATTTTGCTGTAAAACATTTTTCTTTATTATTAAGATAGCAAGGCTTGATTCATCCACTTCCCAGTGATTAAGTTGTGGATAAAAACTAAAACAACTAAGGAATGGTGTGATCTATTTCTTGGACAAATTCAGACTTTTACATGATCTTATCTTTGGAATATAATTCAAAAGATGCAAACATGATTCAAACCGTATAGTATCAGAAATTCTGATTATTTAAATAATTATTATTACTACTTAAATCTTAATAAAAACAAATATCTAATGAATGTATTTATTCAAATAGTAATTCGATTAACTTGTTAGCATAGAATCGTAAAGCATATTTTTAGTTAGGATTCCTTATTGATTTGATAATATACAGTCCTCCTCTAAAGATAACAAAACTGTTGATGCTCCCATTGATTTGATCTTTTGTCTTGTTTATATTCAGTTAGATATGGCCTTATGGCACAATGAACTTGAGGTTGATGTTGTTTTAGTTGCGACTTTTAAATCAATCAAGTCAGGCCAAACAAAGTTGTCCTTCAGTTGTTGGAGCTAATTTCTTGCTTAATGCCAAATGTTTACTAATAAGACACCCTAACATAAGATTTTTCCACTTGTTTAATACATGTTTTTGAGCATATAAATTTTCAATTGATTTTGGGCACTGGATCTGTGGATATCAATTTTTTATCCATGAGAAGTACAACTTACGTATTGCAAACTTGTTATTTTCTTAAATTGGGGAAAACGTAGTCAAAGTAATCAATTGCAGGGCCACAATTGCAGCTAAATGGGGTACGAGTCACTGTCACGTAGCTTTGCATGCAAGATAAAGAGTCCTAAAGTCCGCAACAATAGAAAGGAGAGTTAATGTGGAACAATAATGTTTAAAAGAAGGTTGCAGTTATTATTGATTTATCATGTTTTGTTAGATAGATCTTATTACTGGAAGACTAAATTAAACCTTATGTTGTTGATTGAGCTGGAGTGGTGAGAGGTAGAGGAATTATTAATAAAAATTTAAATACTCATAATTTAATTAAAAATATTTTTTTTTAATATAGATCAATAGTAAAGGATTTATGTAACTAATCTCAAATAACCGAATTCTTATATTACATAATAATTTTTATTAAATTATTTTAGAATATTATATTTATATAGGTGGATTATATCTCGGTAAAAAGAGCAATTGAAATAAGGGATTTAACAATGTTAGTGTGTACATGATAAGATGATTTTTCTAAAAAATATTTTTTGGTTATTTCCCATACAATTTACCTCATTTTAGATTTTTTAAATCATACCCTTTACTTTGAAAAAAACCAAAATTAACCCTTCTTCACTTCCCCTTCTCCACCCCTCTTTTTACTCCATCATAATTGACTATCTCATCGGACCCATTATTGACTTATCCTTCTTGTGTCGACATCTTATATCGCCTTCGTCATCACCTATATGTCTTGCACCACCCTTCTTACCCATTGTCACATTAAAGTTGTCACTTGTAACCCTCCCGATTCACATCATACCCTTGGGTTCGACAAGGATATAGGGATGGAGGTGGAGGCAATAGTAAAAGAGGATTAAAGGAGGAGGGATAATTTAGATAGTCTTTGAATTATGATCATGGTTTAAAATAATCAAAATATGAATGATTATTTAAAAAATACCTAAAATAAAGATATTTTATTGGAAAATCACCCTATACTATATTATCCATTCTCTATGAATAATTGAAATTTAATTTCTTTTGATCAACTTTGCAATATTAATAATTAATAATAATTTATTGTAAAAAAAATAAATCTAATAAACACGTACTTGTTGAAAAAATAATCATGAACCGCCTATTTGATAGAGTAAGTTTAGCCAAACCTGCACACCGATTGCATTTAAAAAAAAATAAGAAAATAATCCAATTCCAATAATTAGAAACTTTAAACTGTCTATCAATGGGGGTGATGGATTTAAACTTTGATCTATGAAATAATTGGATCGCCAGACATTCCATATGATTTAACATATCCAAAAGCTAGTTCTTTCTCATCTAATAAATAAATGCATTATCAACTCTTATTTAATTTAATTAAATGAATAATATATACATTGATAAATTTTTTATAGAAGTCTGAGACTCATTGTACAGCACCCCAATGTTAAAAATATGTTAAAAATCTTATAAAATATCTTTTTCATAAATAATTATTTTGCCCTTGCATCGGATTTGTCGTCGCCTCTGCCCTCGTTTTGCTTGTCCATGACTCTTACACGAGGAAGGAGAGGGCACGAGAGCTACTACCACCTTCATAAAGCCTACTAACCTCTATCGGATCCAACCTTGCTTGTGTGTAGGCAACGACGAATCATATGAGGTTAGCAAGGTATGTGGAGGTAGTGGCGACCCTAGCACCCCCTCTTTCCTCGCATGAGGGTTGACAAAACTAGACAACTAAGCATTAGGTAAAAGGGGCGGCCCTACGCATGGTAGAGGGTGGTGGCTATGCTCGAGTTTAGGATTATGACGACGGCAAAGATTTAGTGCAACGACGATGACTCTAGCACCCCCTCCTCCCTCGTGTGAGTCGTAGACAATATGTGTAGGGGTAGGGCCAACAAGGGTAACTGAGGTAGTGATGTTGAATCCCAGATTTTGATGATGAAATCAATTGATGAGTTAATGGACTAATAATCATTTGAGATAAATGACACAGGAGAAATTTTGATCATGGACTTAAACCATCGAAAGATAAATCGTTGAAGCAGGAGAATCAAACGATAGGCTGGAAAGCATTATGTCAAAGATTGGACATCGGGTCAGAGAATTAATCGACGTGTCGAAGGATAGATTTCGTACCATGAGTTCGGGAATCAAGTTGGAAGGATCGGGTATTACGCCAAGAAGATCAGATGTTGTGTTGTGGGAGGTCAACATGCCGATGGATCGGGCAATGCACCGAAAGAAAGGACGATACATCGAAGGTTCAGACGAAGTGTCAAATTGATGTGCCAAACAATATGCTGAAGGCTTCATGATTGTAATTAGAGTTGTTAAGTCTTGATCGAAGTCATTTAGAGTCTAATTGAGTTGGTTTTGAGATTACCAATTTGATTAGGAGCCCATTGGATCTGAATCAAGGTCGAAATGGGTCTGTTGGAATGTCAATTCAGTGACATGGGGTTGGGTTGGGAGGTGGCACCACCAGGCCCAAGCGGTGGTACTACTTGAGAGTTGGAAAGCACGAATTATGCTTTTTCGGGAATCCCGACGGTAGTACCGCCCAAGCAAGCGGTGGTACCATTAGAGCCAAGATTCCTAAGCTCTATTTGATGGTAATACCACCTAAGTAGGCAATGGTACTACCAGAGTCCAAATTCCCAAGCTCTATAAGGTAATATTAACGCCCGACGTATGCGTTAGTATCGCTAGTACCCTGAAAACTCGAAGATTTGAATTTTTAGTTCCATTTGGGGTATATAAATATACCACTCATGCTTGCTTGGTGTAAATATGAAAACTTATGATTTGAAGTGGGTAAACTCTTTTAAAAAGTATTGAGTCTCTTCCTCCTTGAGTTTAGAGGTCATACAAGGGAGTGTGTGATTTTCTTATAAAAGAGATGTGTGAAAGTTCTCTCATGAGCTTATGAAAAAGAGAAAGAGTTGTAACAAAGATAGTTGATATTCGCACATTGAAAAGAAGATCGATAGTAAATGACCAAACTCATTATAAATCTGATTTATATTTTTCTTTATACTTTTTATTGTTATTACTAAACTAATTTAGTTACTCATTGCGCATATTCATATTCTAGCATTTTCGATATGTATTTTTCAATCAAAATTTTTCAAATCGAAACTCCACCCTAACCATTACATGAGGGGTACAACAACCATGTTGGACGGAGGTGAAAACAAAAATAAAATAATTTTTTTCATAATTAAAAAGTATTTTAAGTTAAAACACTATGTAAGAAATTATTCATGTATTTTTTCTCATAATTCGATATATATATATATATATATATATATATATATATATATATAATATTTAAACAGTAAGTGGCTTGCGAATTTTACAAGTGCATATATAAAAGGCAACAAAACACTTCTATCTTCTGCGTCTCTTCTTCCTTTTCCTTTCTTCTGTTTATTTACCGAATCTTCTATCTTCTGCCTCTCTCTATCTCTCTCTTGTGATTGTATGGCTCGAAAACAAACATAAATCTGATCTTAACTGAAAAGATCAACACAGAAATAGAGATAGAGGGATAGATTTCTCTACATTCGGATTTAGTCGCAGAGATAGTGATCGGAGAACAGCAGTCGGAGAGCTGTGGAAAGAAACGACGACGACGTGAGTGGATGATTTCATCCTCTCAATTACTGAGAAAGAGAGGCAGAGAGGAAGAGCAGTGGTTAAGATGAAAGGGTACGGCGCCGCCGCCGGCGGGGTCTCGACGGCAGCGCAGGCGGCGTCGAAGCGGCGGTCGAAGGGGCAAGCTGCGGCCGTCTTCGTCTTGGTCTTCTTCTCGATGCTTGTTCCCCTCGTCTTCCTCCTCGGCCTCCACAACCGCTTCCCGTCCGGTGCGTGATCTCAGATCTGCCTCTCCTCCTCCTCCTCGTTAAAACCCTAATGTCGCCCTCAGATCTCGCCGCCGAGGTGTAGCCCCGGCGCCGTCTCGGTCCTACTGCATTGCGCGGTGGAGCTCGGGTTCTTGGTGCTCCTGATCCGTGGTCTGATTGGGAATCATGGACTTTGGGTGGTTCCTTTTGATTGCATTGTCTGTTTCTTGATCTCAAAATCTTCTCTGAGATTGTGAGGTTTCTTAATCAGCATCTGTCATTTTCTGCAGGATACCTGGCTGACGATCGCTCCCAACAGGTGAGCAAATCTGCTAGGATGATGCTAGGAAATTGTTTTGATAGGTTTATTTCACCTAATTTCTGGTTTTGGTTTATCTCTAGGAAAGCAGCTTCGAAATCTACCATCACGTGGATCGTGGTGAAGAGAACAATCCCTCCGAGGTTCTCTTCTCCCTCTTTTGTCTTTCTGTTAGTTGACGTGATTGTTGATGAGGTTTTACACTGCTTTTGTAACTGGGCTTTTGTGTTGGCCATCCCATTTCACAGATGATTATAACATATTGGTTCTGGCATTTGACAGGATGATCGGCCGTTGATTCATAACGTCGTAAACAATTTTGTACCAACCTTCCAAGAGGTTCATCCTACACATAATTATTAAGCTTTTAACTTTGAATATCTTGATACTTTGTCATCTTTTTCTAGTGCATAGAAAGATCGTCTTGTAATCCTTTCTTTTACTTATGCTGCTTGCATCTGCTTGTTTCAAACTTGTTGAAATCAGAATGCAGTGAAGGGGAAAATGACAAGGAATATATTCTTGTTATGGATGTATTAATCTTTCGTCCTATCTGCAAAATTACGTAATTGAAACCAATCTTGTATATTTCCATGATGCTTGATGCAATAATTTGTTTCTTTTTTTTTAATTATTGGGCCATACACTGTTTGAGTTATACTTTTCACCAAAGATGGAAGTGTTTTGAAGTTGCTTGTTGTCAGTCACTTACAGGAATGTCTCTAAGTTATAATCTCCATGATCAGATTAGCATGGGGATAATTTAGTTTTGTTTATTATTTATCACATGTCGAGTTCTTATACGTTTGTTGTTATACCACCCTATCATGTAAACATGATGTGGTTCTGCTGGTTACTGATTAATACATAGTACTTTTTCCGCTTTCAAATAAAGATCGGATTAGAGTACCTTTTTCAGTTTTCTTTCTGTTTGGCATTGATACTGCAAAGCATTGTTTTTCAGCCTTTAAATTGAGTTAATAGTCGTTATATCTCAATTAATTTTCAATTAGGTAGTTTGTAGCTTCTCTGGAAGGTTCTACATGTATGTTCTTAGAGAAAATTAGTAAACTTGATATTGAGAAATGCCATCATGAAGTTGTCTTTTCTTGTGCATGATGACAAGGGTGAAATACCCATTGAGGAGACAAATTTGAGATTGATAGCCTATCTAACTTTATCTTCAATTTTTCATAATCTTTTTCTGTTATATCATTGCTTCTTTTTCATACTAGTGGTATCTTGCACCATACATCATTTTCAATCCATGATATAACTTCAAAATCTACTGTTGCATAGATATATTGCTGTAATTGTTGCTTTTAGACTTACCATCTGCAACAATTCCATTTTTAGAGTATCCATGCTTCAATGTTCCTGTTACAAAACCTGTGCTGTAATGACAATTGCTATAGTTCTCTGCTTCAGTAGTTTCTGAAAAATGCTTCATTATTATCTTTGATCTTAGAACTTTTTTAATTTCCATGACATATTCTAGGTGATCATTAAGTTTACATGCTTCTATTTTTTAAAAAAATTGATATAATTCTTTGCCATTTTTAGCACATAATATTATAAATTTGTACACGTAAGTGACAAATTCCTAGGCAACAGATTCATAAAACCTCATGATATTTGTTTCTATTAGATATTGGTTCTTTGCCATCCTAGTGGAGCACCATAGTTACTGTTTAGCTATTATGTCTGACCATTATAGTTGATTTGAAGAATGGGGACCTTATGGTCATGTGTTTTTATAGCAGATAAATTAATATGCTGGATTATGCTTCTTGACTTTATTTAAGATTCTTGATCTGATACGGGTTATCTTTATGAAGTTGAGACTGAAAGGAAAGACTTGTTTGAGGTTGAGAGGGGCAGAATGTTAGTGATCCTGATGTTGAACTTCCATCTTTTGTTGGGAATAGAATAAAAAATATATTCTGAAGTGAGTTGCCTGCTTTACTGTTGTATATATGGAGATAGGTTGAGCAGGACTTCAAGAAGAAGAAACATTTCATGGTCTACACATTAAGCAAAAGCAGAATTGATAATAAGACAAAATATGGATCATATTATCTAATGATTTCTTACAAAGTCAAACCAAAGAGAACATTTTGGATCTTAAACAATATATTGATATTTAAGACTTGGAAGATGGTCCTTCTAAGAGTCTTGTGTATGACCAAAATTTTGACGATAATGAAAAATATTGAAAATAAATTAGTGGTTTTGACGTATAACTGAAACAAAATACTGGGCAAAATCAATGATTGTATAGGAGTTGTAAAATGTTCTAGAAGTTTTTGTATATAGTCAAGAAGTGGATTTATCATGAAGACAATATGGTCAGGAAGTGTGCTTTCTTGTTGATAATTATCTCTCCCCAAAAGATCAAGAAAGTTAAAGCCACAAGAAACTCTTCCGTAAATGAGAACAAACCATTTTAGGATATTTTCTTTTTTATTTCTTATTTATTTTAAAATGTATGGGGAAAAATCTTTCTTGCAGTTTGACAAGTTTTATACTTGCCACTCTTTATTTTAGGAAGCCTCTTCCTATCGCATCACCGTTGTCACCTCCTCTGCATACCATGACGTTGCCACCGCTTCCTCTTTGTCTGGCGTGTCATTTCCTCCTGTTGTTAGGCTTCCTCTTCCTCCTTCATCTCCTTTTTTGCTGCCAGTTCTCTTTTTCCTCCTCTTCCCTCCTTTGCTCATTTTTCCCTCTTTCTTTCTAGTTTATATGGTAACAGCTATGCCTAGTTTTGATATGATCCACTGAGTTTCAATACCGAATTTTCACAAATTGATGTTGATATCAGTTACCATGCAGTTTTGATGAATAATTGCACTATATCTAGTAAGATTTAAAACTCAGCTTCGGTGCTGATAGTTGTTGATTGAAAAACCAGTCTGGTTCTGATATGGCCTGAAGTATGCTCGGTATCACTTGGACCAAGAGAAAAGGGGAGAGAAGAGGGCAGGAGGAAGTGAAAAAGGAATTGGAGGATAAGAGGAGGCTGTGACGCGTACTGAAGGAAACCAAAGCAGCAATGAGGGGAGAAGATAATAGCTGCAAGCCTGCAAGCAGCAATGAGGGGAGAAGATAATAGCTGCAAGCCTGCAACTGGAGGAGATGGATGCCAAGGTGGCAGCAACATAGGTGGAAGCAAAGATGAGGTAGTGATGTCTACTGATGCAAGCAATAACAGTAATGAGAGGAGAAGATAATAGCTACAACTGGATGCCAAGGTGGCAACAACATAGGTGGAAGTGAAGGTTGCAACTGTTGTGAAGGCGATAGCGGAGGTTGGGCCAGCAGTGGAGGGGAAGGTGGTAACCGATGGCGGACAAAGCTGTAGATGGTAGTGGACAAAGCTGCAGACAACAACAGATGAAGCTGCAGTAGTGGACCAAGCTACAGACAGCAGTGGATGAAGTTGCAGCGGCAGACCAAGCTACATATGGCAACGGACCAAGCTGCAGACAGCGGTGGATGAAGCGCTATGGTTTTGCTGGGTGGGGTGCAGGAGGAGGGGAGGGGTGTTAAGTTGTATTAGTTGGTTCGGTTGAACCAACATAGTTGCCCAGACTGAACCACTTGTGAACTTGGCTTGGATGCACACCTGAGGCGCCCAACGCTTCGGCTCAGGCATGCGTCTAAGGGGCGCCTTCTTCAATCGCCTCACCTGGACCAGCAATGCTCATTTCCTTGAGCCTTGATGTCATTAATCATAGTTTTTATTATCTTAGTCCCTTCTCATTGTGAGTTGGGAAAACCACTATGGTTGGCTCCTATATCAGTGTCACTATACCCAAACCTCCTTTGATATCCTCTGTTACTATTTTCTGCATCCCTATGCTACCTAGATTGCGTGGACAAATAAATTCTGAGATACTGTTTGGGAGGAAATGGGAAAGGTGGTGAAAACATGAGATGTACTAGAGACAGTGTATATGATGTGGGTTGGAGGGTGTGCATCGGTATCTCAAAGATGTATAATAAAATTGGAGGGAGCTAAGATGCTAGAATTTTCAAGGATCTTTCCTTGAGGGAAGAATGTATCTTCCAAGAAAAATAGAAAAGAGTCGAGATAGAGAAGAATACAAGAAGTGAAAGAAGAGGAAGAGGAAACGGAGGAACTACAGACTCACAAGACCTCTAGTTGTAGGCTCTTGTTTCTTCCCTATCCTTTTGCTAACCAAACTCGAACTAACTCTTACCATCACATAAGTTAAGTGATAAAAATTTAATCCGGCATCTGATCCCCTATTATAGAACTTGATAATTCTTAGACTAGGACTTTAGAGACATTCTAAAGTTGCCCCTAAAGACAAGGAAAAAAAATATAGGACTTAGAACTCCTAATCCAAGCAAGATTAGGACTTCTATTTGAGACTCAGTTTGGTCTTGACTTGGGTGTTGACCTGCATTTTGGATTGAGGAAGGGACCTTACTACCACCAGGATTAAAGATGTGGAATCTGCTTCTTTGCCAGCTGCCTTTCCTAGATCTTTAAATGATATGACCAATTAGGTTGAATTTTGAATAGATGCAGTAAAACTTCAGATTGACCTGACTTGGGTTAGGTTGGACATGCAATGGATTTTTTTCTTGCATTTTTATCAGCTATTTAATTTATTTTTATTCTTTTTTTTGGATAATTATTCTTCTAAGATAATCAATGGTCAATTGTAGCACCTGTAAAATGGAGAATCAAACTTTTGCAATTTTGTGATGCATTTGTATCTGAAAAAGGTTGTCTTTAGAAATTATCTGAAATTTGTGCCAGTTTATTATATGGTTAACTAGTATTTATAAAAATTCTGAAAATGGAAATTCTTCTATTGCTTGTGTATTAGGATACTGAAAGTGTGTCTCCCGATAAAGAATTGTACAAGAGAACCAATGACACTGTTAGTTCTCCATCTACTTCAGAACCAAAGGATGCCAATTCTCAGGCTGTGTCGAAGGATAACGTGCCCAATTTGAAAGATGCAATGCCCAGCCCCAGTATTATTATAGGTGTATTCTCATTTCTACCGATGATTTATATGTTTTCCTCTTTTTTTTCAGTCCTCTTTTTTGGCTGAAGATAACTGACTATTATTAATCATTTGCAGGTCCACCTGTAGAAAATAATGGTGTTGCAAAAGAAACTTCATCTCTGCCTAACAGAGTAAGCATATCTTATTGGCTAAAGATTTATGCAGTCTTGTATTTAAGAATGATTTGGTCGATCTATCCAACTGATTGGTCTAGTGTATTAACAAGTTGTAGCAGAGTAATGTTTTTCTTCTATTCTTTGGTGAACTGCTAATTTCCCTTTATTTTGAGACATGTATTTGTGTTGAATTTGACCATGTTTCCATCCTCGACATTTATGTGAAACAGCTTTTAGTTCTTTATGCTTTATGTTCTTATTTGTTGGCTTTACGGAATTCTTAGCTTTTGTATTGTTGCAGACTGATGTGAAATCTGGGAAGCATGACCATTCCATAGGTTCAAATGTTGGTGAGACTGAGAGATCTTGTGAACTTGAATTTGGGAGCTATTGCCTCTGGTCCAAGGAACACAGAGAAGTAATGAAAGATTCTGTTGTGAAGAGACTCAAGGATCAGTTGTTTGTGGCAAGAGCTTACTATCCAAGCATTGCAAAACTTCAGGGACAGGAAAACCTGACACGTGAACTGAAGCTGAACATTCAGGATCATGAGCGTATTCTTAGTGAAGCAGTTTCTGATCCTGATCTTCCACCATAGTAAGCAATATGTGATAACCTCTGGAAATTGTCTACTTGAGTTAGAATCTCTTTGTCCTTTGTGATACATTAATTAGTCTCTTTGATCCTGATCTTCCACCACAGTAAGCAATACGTCATAACCTCTGGGAATTGTCTTTTTGAGTTAGAATCTCTATGTCGTTTGTGATACATTAATTAGTCTCTTTGATTTTTCAGAATAGTGAATGTGCTGCTGGCTTATAAATGTTCAAACATTCATCTTTGGCCCAATATATATGCATACATAAAGTATGAATTACATTAGATATGTTGTCATAGAGACGAATCGTGATGTTCCATCCTCAAATACTTGGTAATTTTGGCTTGTTCTTGTTGTTGAGATAAATTATTTGACTGCAGAAACTTCAACATACTCCTAACTGATGAAATGTTGATTATGCTACTTGAAATTTTAATTTTTTGGTTGATTAAAACCAAATGTTGAAGTTCTAATGACCCACAAATTTTGAATGTTCTCTTTTTCTAATTAACAGCTCATATCCTAGTTTGAGTTCAAGTTCTTCACTGCAGTTTTCATTGAAATAACCTTTAGAAACTCCAATGTAGATGTTGCATCACTTTTTTTTTGTTTTTTTATTGTGAATTGTTTCTGAAATTTGAGATTCTACCCTTTCAGCATAAAGAGGAAGATACACAAGATGGATCAGGTTATTGCAAAAGCCAAGTCATGCTCTGTAGATTGCAATAATGTTGACAGGAAACTAAGACAGATACTTGATCTGACAGAAGATGAAGCTCATTTTCATATGAAGCAAAGTGCATACCTTTATCAGCTTGGTGTCCAGACCATGTCCAAAAGTTTCCATTGCCTTTCAATGAGACTGACAGTAGAATATTTCAAATCTTTGTCAGCAGAGATTGAGCATTCATTTGCTAATAAAATTGATAATCCAAGTTCTCAACACTATGTAATCTTTTCAAGAAATATACTAGCATTATCGGTAACAATTAATTCTTCCGTAATGAACTCCGAGGTATGGCTTCCAAATCTTGATTTTCTCTGGTTTTGAACATGAAGATATTATTCCCAATGTTGTCAATGATATTACTTTTTGTTACAGGAATCTGATAACATGATTTTCCATGTGCTCACTGATAAACAGAACTTTTATTCTATGAAGCATTGGTTTGCTAGAAATTCTTACAGAAATGCAGCAATTCACGTCTTGAACTTTGATGAGCTTGATCTTAATCATTTTGTGGGGTTAGATTTGGAAGCACTGTCAATGTCTGAGGAGTTCCGTATCTCCACTCATACTATTGCTCAACCATCCTCTCTGCAGATGAGAACTAAATATATTTCAGTATTTGGTCATTCCCATTTTCTTCTTTCCGATATATTCAAGAATCTAAAGAAGGTAATCGTTTTGGATGATGATGTCGTTGTCCAAAAAGATATATCATTCTTGTGGAATCTTGATTTGGGAGGAAAAGTAAATGGTGCCACAGAATTTTGTGGGGTCAAATTGGGTCAACTGAAATCATATTTGGGCACCAGTAGGTACGATGGTAATTCTTGTGTCTGGATGTCTGGACTAAACATAATTGATTTGGATAAATGGAGAGAACATGATATCACTGGAATGTACAGACGATTTCTCCGTGAGGTAATTGCTACAGATCAGATGTTGGTTTACTTGAGATTTTTGCCAATGTTTTAAAATTTGCTATAGCGTCTGTCAGGTTCCTTGGTGCACCAAAGCTGATCCACTTCCATTTAAATGGAACTTCCAGATTATAATGATATATATTGATTTTGACTATTTTTTATTATCTAATTCTTTTGCTTTCACTGTGGATGACAGTTGAATCATGAAAATGAAGCATCATGGAGAACTGCAACACTTCCAGCAAGTCTACTTGTCTTTCATGGTCAGATATATTCTCTGGATGATACTTTTGTTCGGCAAGGACTTGGTCATGATTATGGAGTCCCCGATGAGACTGTAAAAAATGCGGCAGTATTGCATTATGATGGCAACATGAAGCCTTGGCTTGATCTCGGCATTCCAAAGTACAAGAAGTACTGGAAGAAGTACCTTACGCAAGAAGAGAGGTTCATGGATGAATGCAATGTTAATCCATAACATCCATTGTTGAGGCGTAGGACCATAATTGAGGCAAAGACTAGGTGACAGAATCTTGCTTGCTTCAAATTTCAGTTAATTTCAGATATTGGATTTCGAGACATTGTATCCACAGAGTACAGCAGAGGCATCAGGTACTTCAACCGTCGAGAGTCGTCCATAAAATTGGAGAGGTTTTTTTTATTTCTGATTAATGAACATCCATAGGCTGCTTGACAACGAGAGCATTGGTTTAGTTTTTCGATTCTCGACAAGGAGATGGGAAAAGAGACTTGGGTGTAGGAAGATAGTCTACAGTAGCAATATGTCGCAGGTAAGTTCACGTATTAGCCGATTGCATCATTCGTTTGTTATATAGTCTGAAGTTTAATGGATTGGCACCTCAAATTGGATTGATGCCATCCTTGGACCAGTGTAAATTGATTTTTTTTTGCCCTACTTTTATTTTCAACCCTTGTTGTTCCATTTTCTTTTGCAATAAGGGTATAGTTGGTGTCTCGTGTCTGCAATTCTTTCTTTTGAAGTGCCAAAACTTGCCTGGAAAACTTGGTTAGTCAGAAATGATAATGTATTTAGTGTTCTATTGTTTTATATATATTATATATATATATATATATATATATATATGTATGTAATTTTGCTGTGTCCATTTTTATCTGCATTTTGGAAGTTACTTTTCTTTGCACTTGCTGCCAGTGCTTCTTGTTTACTTTTGGCGTTAAGACAAAAGAGAGCACAAGCGCATTACACCTGCCTGCCAAAAGTGCAATGAGAAGGTTTTGCTGTATTACTCGGCACCAGCTACTTGATTTCTTTCGTTCGAACCTACTTAAGATATGCCACATGATTGTGATTTATTGGGTCCACCTGATTGTGATTAACTAGTTCTATGATGGGACTGTCCTCACTGTTTTCTGTAATAGATTATCCATCGGATCTGGCTTTCAAGGCCGAGTAAAATAAATACATGTAAGATGATGCATTGTGTTGCTCCATTTATTGTTTTGGGCTGGTTTATATGAATCTCTCCCATTGGAACAATTACCAGTTGGTTACGTTCGATCGAATATTGCTGCAGCATAATTTCAGGCGGTTTAATGCTAATTTATCTTTATCAGTTCAATTTAATTTTGAACCATGAGAATGT
>LVTN01001342.1:16222-65549 GCA_001649415.1 Musa itinerans
CATATACATATATATATATACATATACATATATATATATACATATACATATATATGTATGAATGTATATATATATATGTGTGTATATATATATATATACATGTATATATATATATACATACATGTATATATATATATACATATATATATATATATATATATATTTATTTATAGCAGGTTACTATTCATTTATTTGATGCACCAATAGTGTTCGATGTTACTGTAATTTTTTTTATTCAAATATCGTGTAGTCTTAATCATTGACTTTATTATATGTTTTTGATACGTCATAAAATAAATTGTATGAGAGTTTATGTGGCTCTAAATGACAATAAGACGACAAATCCTTTTTGCCCCCCATTTAGTGTTAGTTTACATCTATATATCTGTATTCACTTATTTTGAGAAAATGACAATACAATAGTGTGAGAGATTACGTGGCCACAATATTTTTTACATTTACATTTCTGATTACTAAGTCGAAATGTTGTAACTCTTTTCAAAAGCACTATAATCGATTTTGTTCAATATTAAATATATTTAATTAAAAAATTGATCCAATTGAGTTGGAATTCAACGACATCCAACCATCCTTCTTTTTTTTCTTTTTTGGGTTCCGAGGCACTTTGATCTGATCGTTTTGCAAATAGAAGATTGGAAGGATTCTCCGGAGACAAAATACAAAATTGGGGGGGGTCACGTTATACACCAGCGTGGGATTTTTCCTAGGGAATCATCCCATGTAATTTTTATGTCATGATCCATTCTTTTTACTTTTATCCAAATTCAGCTTAAACTAAGAAAAGGTTCAGATATTCTTTAAAGAATATATTATAATTTTTTTCTTTTTACGAGGACTGTTTTTACTAAGTTTAATTTTAGCAGTTGATTGAAGAATCATTTTGAAAGAATGACAATAAAAAAAAGGTTTAAAATTTATTTAATTATATATATAATATATAAATGGTAGATGGCAAAGACCAGGGATCTTATGATAATTTATCAAAATCTTTACTTATTAAGTCAACTAACATTAGTCATTAAACCAAGATATTATGATTTTTAAAAATATAATATAATCAGTTTGATTTAATAGTGAACTGATTTAGTTGAACATCAACCGAGCGGAATTTCATTGGGATCCAAACAGTTTTTTTGTCCAAATGAAACATTTTGTAAAAAAAAACTCCTCAAATGAAATAGAAAATGAGGAATTGACACCCTATTCCAAAAATATATAAATGCAATAGAAACCGAAGAAAAAGTCAACATATTCTTCCAACTTTCTTTTAGACAATTTTTCATTAAAAAAATTATGTTTAAGAATTTCTTAGATAATCTTTTTTTTTTCAATAATGACTATTATGCTTTTGTCAACCATCACTCTTCGTTCAACCCATAGTCGTACCTCTATCTCACTGATCATCCCTCTTCGTCACATTGCACTCTCCCCCTCCCGGTACACCTATTCTATTAGACTTGCTTAACAATAAAAGTACAATGGTCTTTATCGACCCCTGTCGGACTAATAATGAAGGCACAACCTTTCTACGATCAATTACTAAGTTTGCAAGCAATGATGAATGGGGGCTATGAGCAACGATGAGGATATGCTCATAGCTTTCTCCCTTACCGATGGTCAGATGACAAGGAGGAGTAACTAATCCCTTCGTGATGTTCTTTTCACATGATTAAAAATGCTCTACAAGAATTTTTTTTAGTTATGATGCTAAGTGAAAAATTCTTAAAATTGGAGATTTTTTTCAAAAATTCACCCGTTTCATATTAATGAAATATTTAAAAATGTTAAGCCTAACAAAAAAAAAAAACTAATATATCATATTATTTTGAAAAATGGTCTTCATTAATGTGGAGACTGAATCTTAACATGAAGCCAAACCAAAGTGCCGACGAGCTGATAATGCCCATAAAGATCAATTTTCACACCACTCTCATTCACACACAGTACAATGCACCACTAAGCCCGGCGTCTTAAGTGTAGGGAGGCGGCTTGGGGAGGCTGGCGACCGCCCCGCAGAGCAAAACCGTGTCCGGCAGGCTGTACTCGTCCCTGAGCGACCGCGCCGGTGACTGCACGCTGATGTAGAGCTGCTGGCCCAGGTAACGCCTCTCCCACAGCTCCGACCTCAGGTTCCACATCCCGGCGTTGTCGAACGTCAGCATGATCGCCGTCCATGACTTGGGGTACACCTGAATCGCGTGCCTGCTCACCGCGTCGAGGAGGTTGTACCGCTTCCTACTCTCCGGCGTCCACTTCCCTGGTCCCATTCTGCTCCCCATGATAAGCAAATGGCGAGTCAAATCGGATCCATGAGCGAGTCAGTGAGAAGGAGAGAGGAGAGAGATGAAGTACCCGACGGGGAAGAAGGAGTAGCCATCCAAGTGGTAGAACTGCGGCCCCTTCTCAGGGTTCTCGAAGATGACCTCCACGAAGGTCCTGAACTCCACCGTGATGACGTTGGGGGCCAGGTTGACTGGACCGCTGCCCGCCCGCGGCTCGTCGCCGGTGAGGTTGTACTTGAAGAACTTGTCAGCGACGCCGAAGTATTCCAGGTGCTTGAGCGGGGTGTCGACGTCCACGTGCGAGACGCCATTGAGCGCGAACCGGCTCTTGCCGCCGACGACGGCGCGCGAGTTGGCGAACTTGATGGTGCGGGTGATGTTGATGCTGCCGTAGTGGTAGGAGCCCTGGGGGTTCGGCCGGGCGGCGCTGGCGGTGAGGTTCCATCGGAAGGAGCGCCACTGGTTGAACGACCAGGCCCAGCCCGTGGGTGCCTCGGGGAGGACTGCCGACGGCGGGACCTTGGAGCCAGCGTAGCGGACGATGCCAGTGGCGGTGAGCTCCTTCTTCATGAACCGGGTGGACGCCACCAGGTAGTAGTCGCCGGGGGCCTGGTTGGCGGTGACGAGGACGGAGTAGCACTGCCCAACGTGGACGTCGAGGGAGTCGTACAAGTTCTGCATGGTGTGCGACCCGTCGACCTCCACCAGCTCCATGGAGTGGCCCTGGATGCGGAAGTTGAGGGAGGCCCTGATTCCGGTGTTGCAGATGCGGTAGCGGTAGACCTTCCCGGCCTCCATTACGAACAGCGGCTTGCCGTCTTTGCCGGTTCTGTCCTTGCCGGTCTTGCCGTTAATGATGACGCCGTCGGGGAGGCCGATGCTGCGGCCCGCGTCGAGGATCCCGGCGAGAGCCTTGTGGTCCTTGGCATACCAGTCGCCGATGAGGACGGTGTAATCATCGGCTGGGGGGTCGAACGGCACCGGGATGAGGAGGCGACTGTTGATCCGGAGGCCACCGAAGCCACCGGCCGCCTTGTGCATGCCCAATGACGGGAAGTAGAAGAAGCTGCCGATCTGGTCCTTCACCTGGAAGTGGTAAGTAAAGTTATTGCCGGGCTGGATGGGGCAGTTGGTGCCGGCCAGACCGTCTTGCCACGAGTTCTTCCTCTGCTGAATCCCGTTCCTGCACGGACCATCGACAAGCACATGTCAAGCACCGATCGACGACTGGGAGACATCGAAGATCGAGAGGTGACACTGACCATGAGAGAAGGAAGGGCTGATCGAGGTTGTTGAAGACGTTGATGACGATGTTGTTGTTGGTGGTGGAGTTGATGTTGGGGCCGGGAAACTGGCCATTGATGAGGATGCCCTGCTGAGGGACGCCCAACGGGGCGATGGTGCCGTAGGTCACGTTCCACGTGAAGAAGAGGTAAGGGTCCTCGGCGCGGACTCCGGAGAGGCCCAACACCAAGCACAGGGCGATGAACACGGCACCCGACATCTCTCTCTCCCTCCCTTCTTTAGCCGGCCTGGTTAACAGTGTCTCCCACGGTCTCTCTCTCTCTCTCTCTCTCCAGCCTCCCTCTCTGTCCTTTCGGCTGCAACAGCTGAAGGATGTGAAGAGTGGCAAATGGAGAGGAGGAAAGCTAGCCGGAGGCCATTGGAAGATCCCAGCTACCGCTTGGAGAAGATGAAGTGGAATTGGCGGAAGGCCAACTGGGAGCTTCGGTCTTTGCTCCACGGCCACGACCTGGTTTTATAGCTGTCAAAGAAGACGCGGTTGGATCGATGGGTGGAGCAATTTGGGGCTCCACGACCGGTCAAACTCTTCTCTCCGTCACCCGTGCTCCTCTCGATGCTCTCCTCTCTCCACACCATCCATGCACGCTCCTTTTTTCTTGCAGTTTATATAGGATTACTTTGGACTCATGGAAGTACCAACACGAGCATGAATTCTTTGATCGTTTCATGAGGCATTTAAAAAGGCTACAATTCTGTCACTTGTGCAGAATTATAGAATGATATATTGCACCGAATATTTGTAAATGTCAATAAATAGCTAAAGTGCATGTATAATATTGGATTAATTTAAGCGTAATTCTATTATATTTGTCGAATTATGTTGTATCGAAAGTATAAACTCAATGATTATTATAATCAATAATCAAAGTTTTTACTGGCTAATAAACTACGCATACTTACGATGCATGAAATACCTTTGGAGAATTGGATTTGCATCTTATCACTCGGATGCCTCCTTCGAGCCATAATATTAAAAAAATTGGATCTATTAATTATATAAGGTAAAAAATCATGATTCGAGTTCAATCAAATTCAAATAATTAGATGCTTATATCAAATTCGAAATCTTCATGCATGACCTCTCGATACGGATGTGCAATCTAAAGATTTTTAACAGCGTTTTCACCCTTGCTTTTTTGTTTTTGTTTTGGGGACTTACCGGAACCTTTTTGTACTGGACACGAATTGCATCCTATACTTGTTATTTTCGACACATATTTTGTATGAGATCAGATCAGATCAGACAGACCATGCACGTCTTAATATTTAATTTGAGATTAGGCTTCATCGTGCATTGCTTATCATTAGGATGGTTTATATAAAATTCTATATATGTAAATAATGTTCAATAAACGTGAAAATTTTGATAATAGAATTCACCGATTGTTTTTGAAATATTCTTATTAATGAAACTTTTTTGTGCTGTTCTATCTTATACATATCCGTTAATTGTCGCATAAGGCAAATTCTTCGGATAAGCCCTATGTTTTCTTTTTTTTCTTTTTGTTTCAAAGAAATATTCCCGTTTTATTTTTTTTTTTTTCGTTTTGTTTCAAAGAAACATTCCGATTTTATATATTCTCATACGATGTCTCTTATTTTTTAAAATATAATATTACCTCTTATCTCAGTCTTCTTATTCTGTTGTAGTTATCTTTGTCTTTTGTTGTCGCTCGTCGTTTTTGTCTTATCGTGTAATCAATTCATTATCACTATCCATCTTCATTCATTGAATATGTTTTTGCTCTTGTCTATTGCTCTTGCTTTTATCATTGTCCATTGTTACTAATGCATCACTAAGGTCTCGTCGTGGATGTTAAAGAAGGAAAGAAGATTGAAAAGAAAAAGATGATCATGACATAGCTTCATCTCCTCTCTTCTCTCATCACGTTAAGCATTGTGCATGCATCATTTTCAAGCTACTCAACCATTCTGATTAAATAGTGATGAAAGGTAAAAACGATAAGACGAAGATTATAGATAATCTTATCTTTTAGAAAAATAAGGGATACTATTCGAAGGTAAATGAAAAAAAAAGACATTCATCGAGAAAAAAAAATAAAATTAGTCTCCATATACACATCTGTTATGGTGTACAATAGACTGTTGTTAGCCAACAATCGAGTAGTCTCATCACAACAGCAGCATTAAAACTCGACGAAAGGGGCACAAAAAGAGACGCTCCACCCACGAATCACGTGCCACACCCGTGCCGGATGACGCTTTCTTTTCCTTTTTATAAATTTTCAATTTACGTGCCCACCTACTCCGAGAGGCTTTCGGGTGGGTCCCACGCTTGCTCATTTATGATGATGCCATCTCCAGCCGGTAAAGGCTGCGGGTTCGTTCGTCGGTCGTGGCAGAATGGACGCGCGTTTCTTTTTTGTTGGGGCAGGGCGCTCCGCTCCGCTCCGTTCAATTCGAACCGACGGCGTCATGGGCCCACCCACTCCTCGCTGGGGCCCTGCTCGCGGGAGCACGTCTCGTCTGGCACGTGCGAACCCTCGCTCGCTTCAAACCCCGACCCACAACCTACCGACTCCCACGTGCCTCGACCCCCAAACAAATCTCCGCTCTCCCCTCTCTCCCTCTCGTCCCCAATCCCATTTCTTCTCTCTTCCCCCCTCATTCCTTTTATTTTATTTTATTTTTTGTTTTCTTTCCCTTTCTTCCCATTCCACTCGCCGGCGAAGGGATCACGAGAAGAGTAGCGACGACGGGAGGCGAAGCCGTCGCCCATTCGGTCCGATCTGCAAGTATTTTTGCTGGTCCGCGAACATTTCCTCGAAGGTGAAGAGAGGAGGGGTGCGGCGCGATGTCGACGGAGGACGAGAAGTTGCTGAAGGAGGCGAAGAAGCTGCCGTGGGAGGAGCGGCTCCTCCATAAGAACTGGAAGGTGCGGAACGACGCCAATATCGATCTGGCCGCACTCTGCGACTCCATCACCGATCCGAAGGATCCGCGCCTCAAAGAGTTCGGTAAGCCCCGATCCTGTCTCGATCGGGTTCGTTCTCGTCTATTCTGGCCTTTTCCGTGTCCGCTTCCACTTGATCTGTGGGTTTCTTGGTCGGGTGGATGATTGGTGACGCGGATGAACAGAATTTTGTAGGTTGATTTTTTTGTCTCTTAGGTAGTTACTGAATCTTGACTGAAGCTGTTAGTTTTGATTGATTTGGAATTTTTGTCGATTAGGGCCTCTCTTCAGAAAGACTGTGGCGGATTCCAATGCGCCAGTGCAGGAGAAGGCGCTGGATGCCCTAATTGCGTTTTTGCGTGCTGCGGATGCTGATGCTGGGAGGTTGCTTATTTCTTCTCTGTTGATACAGGTTTTGGCGACAGTGTTGCCTCCGGATTGTTTATGGAGTTATTTCTCTATTTTGTTGTAGGTATGCGAAGGAAGTCTGTGATTCCATCGTTGCTAAATGTCTCACCGGCAGGCCGAAGACAGTAGAGAAAGCACAGACTGCCTTTCTTTTGTGGGTGGAGTTGGAGGCAACCGAAGTGTTCTTGGTAAGAAGATAATGACTTCCATAGACACCCTTCTCAGTGTTTGCTGAAAACATTGCTTCTTGCTTATATTCTTTCGATTGTAACTGTCCTTCTAGACAATTCTGACCAGTTCTATGAACCATGAACTTTCATTCTGCTTCTTATTGTCATTTGCATTTTTGGCGTATATGTCCCTGTTTCTTTATTTTTATAGAGTTTTCTTAGCATATAACTCTAAACTATAAACATAGACAAGGCTTCAACTGTTGTGAACTCTATGTTTGGTTTAGATTTCTTGTCATGTGGATGTCCATGATTCACTTCTGAGCTTGGAATATGAGCTTAATATGTCCCTGTTTCTTTATTTTTATAGAGTTTTCTTAGCATATAACTCTAAACTATAAACATAGGCAAGGCTTCAACTGTTGTGAGCTCTATGTTTGGTTTAGATTTCTTGTCATGTGGTTGTCCATGATTCACTCCTGAGCTTGGAATAAGAGCTTAATATGCTTTGTGTGTTTCTAATCTGTTCAATCTTGAGTTTCATTCTTGTCATTTGGCATTCCTGTTCCTGTTATTTCTTTTTCTGTTACTTGATCTAGTGACATAATGTCATACAAATTAACTGTTAACATTGATAATTTATATATGAAGCAAAACTTGATATTTCCTTGAGTAATTCAGCTCCAGAATTTGTTCGAGTCTCATCTTTTGGCCACTGCTCTTGGAAGATACAAATGATAACTTCTCACCAAATGTCTTATAGACTAGGAGTCTTGACTTGTCCATCTAATCTGGATGTTAACCTGTTGATGCATGGATACAATCATGGATTTCATGAATCTGTATATCATTCTTCTGTTGAACTGGTATATAGGCTAATTTAAAAATGAAGTATTTGCTTCTTCATATAAGGAGGAAGTAGGATTAAATAGTATCATGTATATGTTGAATATTGGAACAGTCATGTGTTTAACTGTTTCAGCTTTTATACACGTGCTCGATCAGAGACAGAGATACTGGTAACAAATGGCTAGAAAGCCGGTATCAGTATTTATTCCAGTGAGCATTGGCAAAAATCAGAGATTTGTCAGATATATTAGTTAATTGTCATTTATTGAGTATTACACTCTTTGAAACTGATTAGATATCAATCGGAAGTTTACTGATAAAAACTCAAGACAAGTCAGCACATAGAACATAGTAAAATTATATGCTTAAGGGACTTGAATTCTCTATCATGTTTTCTTGGTTGGCATTGTTATATTGAAAATACGGTGCATTGGTGGCGGCCTTGTGTACCAATCCTCCCTTTTTGGTATGTTATTATAGATTATTCTTGAAAATGTGACATTGTGCAGACTCTAAGCAGATTCTGGTGTATACACTTAATTCTGCTATAAGCTGAAGATTATGTTGAAGATGGCTGTTTAAACTTCTCATTTAGATTAATATTATTTTTTTAAAGAATTTTCTTCTAGCTCTTGTTACTGTTGAGCATTCCCCAAAATACAGAAAAACCAGTTATATCACTGTGATTTCTGAGCGTAAGTTTCTGCAAGTAATATCCAAGAACCAGTCATCTCGTAATGCTGTGCTGATTATGTAGCTACATTTTAGGTATAAAAGCTACATATAAGATATTTCAAATTATTTTTATTTTCCCACTAATATTTTAAATGTTTATTTGAGTTTGTGTGCATCCACGTGGGCCGCATCGGCATGTACATGTGTTTTGTGTTGAGTGTGTGTGCATGCACCTCCACTTGTGGGTATGGCTGTTAATGTGCACGTCCAAGTCCACATGCATATGGGCATGGACATGCTGTGTGCGTGCGCGCGCATGTCTGCACGTATACATGTGTGCATTCTGTGTTCTGTAGAGGGGGTGTTATGTTTGCTGGGGGTTGAATGAGTGGTGGTGGGCTGTTGAGGTTGTGACTTTTCTTACTGTTGGGGTGATGGCTGATTTATAGGTTGGGGAATATTTTTAAATTAAAGGCAAAAAAAGCTACCTATGTGTTTCTACCTTAGCATTAAATTTATGTTGTTATCATTGTGTTGCTTTATATATTTTGTATTTCTGGCAAATTCTTGTTGTTAGGTTTGATTAGATATGCATCTTCATTTCATTTAAGAGCTAAACTAGGTTTGATTAGATATGCATCTTCATTTCATTTAAGAGCTAAACTACAATAAGATGGTAGTTGACTGAGTAGTAATATTCTCAATGGTCTGCCGATGCCTATGCTGTGTGGTCCTTTCCTTGTTCATTGTGCACCATGACTTATATGGTTGTTTGGTTGGAATCTTTCAGTATATTTGACCAAACTTTCTGAAGTCAATTATATTGAATCTCAGGAAGCAATGGAGAAAGCAATAAAAAATAAAGTTGCTAAGGCAGTTGTGCCTGCAATCGATGTGATGTTTCAGGCTCTTAGGTGTATATCAAACTCATTCTTATTCTATGTTTCATTTCTTCTAGGTTTCCGTTCATTCTAGATCTTTAGAACTGACATTCCTTTTACTTGCTTACTCTAGTGAATTTGGGGCAAAGGTGGTTCCTCCGAAGAAAATTCTTAAAATGCTTCCTGAACTTTTTGATCACCAAGATCAGAATGTTCGGGCATCTTCAAAAGGGCTTACTCTTGAACTATGTCGTTGGATTGGAAAAGAACCAGTAAAGTCTATTCTATTTGAAAAAATGCGAGATACTATGGTAAGATTCTGGTCATTTAATTGTCATGATCTAATGCTAATATGTACTGCTGAATTAACCTTTCTAATCATATGAAGAAAAAAGAGCTGGAAGCAGAGCTTGTTAATGTCTCTGGAATTGCTCGGCCTACTCGAAAAATAAGGTAATCTAGTTATTAAATTGAGTTTGTTTCATAAAGTTATCTTACTAATATGCTCTCTCTTTGTTGAATGTCTAATATTTATATTTTATAATAGAGATCAAATAGGACCTTTCTGAAAGAGTATAACAGTTAATCATAGTGGAGTATCAGCATGTTACATGCAATAAATTAGTCATTGCCTTTTTAAATCAAGGATTTAATGGATGTTTGGTCATATTCCTATCTTATTATGCATTATACTCAAAACTTGAAGGAGGTATGTGGTATATTTTATGATTATTGAATTTAGTCTGGAACAGTAATTGTCTTTTGTTTAGGAAGACTCTTTTGGATATGGTCGTTATTAATCATTTATATATGATTAGGAAACCTTCTGGAAATATTTAGGTTTCATTTCCTTTGTATCAAACCATGAATGTAGGGCTTTTAAATTAAGATCAACTTAATTGATTATGAAGTCACTCAAACGAACAGCGTAGAAACTAAAACCCCATAGTTTTACATAATTACCAAATTAACTAAAAAGCAACAGTCTAAATACCCCTTTGTCATGGAAGTATGATTTAGATCATTTCAATTAGGGCTATTTGGAACTTGTGTTTTTGGAGCCTATGCCCAAGGTAATGCATGCATTTGTGAATGCAACATTTGCAAATACAAGGCTTTGTGTTTGGAAACCTGCATTTTGGTGTTGGACAGTGCTCTTAGAACAAAGAAAATATATTATTTTTATATTGAACATGATAGTTGTATAATAGAAAAAGAGAAGATATTATATGAGATTAATGAAGAAGAAAAGGAACAAATATCACTCACTTAGCCTCATGGATTAACTCCTAGGATAAAGGCTTCACACTTCCACATGTTCCAAATGTGGATGATGCAATTGTTCTATCGGGCATAATTACTAAACTGGCCCAGTTTCTAGGGGGTCACTCCTAGGGATGGTGGTCTGACACTACTCATATGTTCAATGAAATATTTTTTTCCTTAAATAGCATTTTGAGTATAAAAAGAACAAGAAAAACTAAAGAAATATGGAAAATACAATCAAGAAAAAATGATGAACCTTAAATCAAATCTAATTGATTGTCCTACTTTTTAGGGATTATTTACTCCCACATCTATTTTGTGAGATCAAATTTGGTTTTACATAATGTTTTCTGTTATAGACTTTTTTTTTTTATAGATTCTTAATCAAACCTCAACTTTCTTCTAGGGATTAAATTTTCAATCAATCCCTACAATATTTAATCATGCTCAATGTTGACTTCTTCTACATTTTTGTTCAGCTTGCTGTTTCTTCTCCTTGAGTAACTTGGGAAAATAAAGTAGAAATATAAAAGATGCTCCCATGTGACAACTTATGATGTTTGTAACCCCTTCCCCTCCTCTCCTGAAAAATAGTGAATTTTATTTTTTAAAAAAGGCCGCGCATGCCTAACAGAAGAGGAGGATATCTTGAGAAGATTTAGCCTCATAGCTACCGAAGTGTCCTGCGCAAAACAGACAGCTTTTGTTTTATGGAAATTGATTGCATGACTTGATGTCATTTACATGAACATGCAAAACAAACTTGATGCCTCTAATTCTCTTCATCGAGAGTCCAAGGATATGGTACTACCTAAAAGGAAAAAATCATAATAAGAGATTCCGTGCCGAGGACACAAATCATCCATAATTCTCACAAAGTAGAAAATACAACTTAATCTCAGACTTGACTTGAATATTACTCAACTAAGAGTTATACCTTAGGATGCGTTCTCAGTCTCTTGTATCAATTGGTTCTTCTTGTACAATAATTTCAGTTTCTTTTTGTCCAAATCAGTGATTTCAATAGGCGCTCGGGCGAGGCGAGGCCCAAGCGCTTCGCTTCATGTCCAAGCGCCTCGCTTCAAAGAGGCGCCGCCTAGGCGCTCGCCTGAGCCCAGGCGCCGGGCGCTTCGGGTGAGCGCCCGGGTTAAACCAGGCGACCGAACCAGTGTTTTACGTCTGGTTCGGTCTCCGGTGCTTTAGTTGGTTCAATCGAACCAACTAAATCATCGATATCAGGCTCCCTCTCGCGATTTCCCCGACTTTCCCAATCCTAACACTCGTGATTTTGACGTCGAGATTTCTTCTCCGCTGTCGCTGCTCTTTGCTGCCGCTGCCACTGTTGCTGCTCGCCGCTACTGTCGTTACTCGCCGCTGCCACAATCACTGCTCGCCAACTTCTCATCGTTGCCAATCATCGCTCATCGCTGCTGTCGTCGCTCGTGTTGTCGCTTGCCGCTCTCGCTCTCGCTTCCGCTGCCGCTCGCAGCTCCCGCTCCCACTCCCGCTCTTGCTCCCACTCCCGCTCGCAGCTCCCGCTCCCACTCCTGCTGTCGCTCACCGCTCCTGCTATCGCTCCTGCTCCCGCTCCAGCTACCGCTGTCGCCTGCTACCGCTATCGTTGCCTCAGCAGCCTCGGTCTTCTCACACTCTTCTCACTATACTGTTAACAGTATATTAACAGTATACTGCTAACTTTATACTAATAATAGTATTTTTATTTATTAGATTAATAATACATTATTTTAATTTTAATACTATTAATTTTTATTTATTTAAAATTATTGTTAGGTTTCAGGATAAATGGCAAGTGTATAAAACAACTCAATAGATTTGATATAAAATTTTATTGTTTTGATTTTTGAGACTTTTTATTAATATGACATTGTGATTTTGTACTCGATTTTCTTAATTTAATAGCATATTTTTTTTATTTAAATAATTATATTTATTAATTATATTATATATTTTTATATTTTAGTGTCTCGCTTCGCTTGGGCGAGCGCTTGGAGCCTTAGGCGTTTTTGAACCTTGGCACCTTTTGGCGCCTAGCGCTTTTTAAATCACTGGTCTAAATTTATAATCCGCACTCTTCCACTAATTGGTGAAGAACTTTTTGTTCTCATTTAAAAAATTAGCATGGAAACATCCTTCAAATATCCATGAGGGCACACTCAAGGTTTTCAAGTATGCTTAGGGAAGTAGGTGTCCATGAATACACGTTGCAGTGGTTTCTTTGTGCTAAACTTGATGTGATTTTTCTTCAAATGATTGTTTTCATTTTTATGCTTCTCTCAGGATCTAGCAGAGCTTTCTTTTCCTTTTATTTTATCATTTGACATTTAATAGTCACTGCAGCAGTGAAGTATCGTTAGCTCTGATAAGTTTTGGAACATTAAATGTTTTGTTATTTTTGTACTTTTGATAATTGTTAATATTGTTTCTTAGAGCTAATTGAAAGTATACTTTTTGGTACTTTAAGATAACCAGTGCAATATAAACCTTTATCATCTATTTGTCTATGGACCTGAACTTTCATTAGTAGTAGTGATGGCTATGCTATATAAATTACCTTTGAATATACTAGTTTAAATCTTCATGTTGGTTTAAAAATATTTAAACATGGTCAAATTCATCAAATATTAGGTCTTCCCAATGTTTTTTTTTTCTTCGGTTGTCCTTGGCACACTTGCACATGCACCTTGTTTTTATTCTTTAACTTATAAATTGGATATCAGACATTATATACGTCATGATCCAATATTTTGATATGGTGACTAGGCTAATGTATATGTTGCATTTTAACTTTTACATGTATGTTTGTCATATGCCTGAAGCATGAAAATCTTTTCAGTAGACATTTTAGGATGGATAAATAAAACTTGCAAAGACATAATGCGGTTTGGATGCTCAAACTTCTAATAGTGCATTTTGTTTTTTAGTTTTTATATCATTTCTGTACGATATAATAAACAAGACTTATTTTGTTTTTAGATCAGCAAGACTTATTTCCTTTTGCAATTAGTTCATAATAAAGGGGATATTAAAAAATTAGCTAGTTTTTGTTTACGACTAATATATATTTTTAAAATATGTTTTAGATCTGAGCAAGACAAGGAACCAGAACAAGAAGTTGTTTCTGAAGCTCTGGGTGCTGGTGCTTCTGAAGAATCTACTGTGGATGGTAAGGGAATTAAAAATATTCTTTTGCTACTTAATATAAATTTGGCTGCTAGTTTGAACAAATTCTCCATTTTGATAAATGGATTTTTTGTTTGCTTCACAAATTGTGCTAATATATTTCATCTTTCAGCCCCTCAAGAAATAGATGAATACGAGCTTGTTGATCCAGTGGACATTTTGACACCTTTGGATAAGTCTGGCTTTTGGGATGGAGTGGTTAGTTCTTTTTCTTATGTTGTTTTCTGCCTATTCTATATGTTGGTAGATTGTACATCTGAAATATTAGGTCTTTATTGGTAGGCTGTTTCTTTGTCTTTTTATCTGAATAATCATGTGTGCCATCGTGTTATACTAGAAAGCTGTTAAATGGTCTGAAAGGAGGGATGCTGTTGCTGAGCTTACTAAACTTTCTTCAACTAAAAGAATTGCTCCTGGTGATTTTAGTGAAGTCTGCCGGACCCTCAAAAAGGTACCACTATGGTGTGCATATAGACTTGATTCCATGGCTTGGTATTGGCTAATTTGCTGTTCATTGTAGACCCAATTTCTGTATGACTTTTAATTTTGATGGCATGTTCTGGTTTAGGGTTCCGAACTTCATGACTTAAGTGTTCTGTAATCCGTAGCACCAACAAAATATCTTAAGTTTTGCTTTCTGTTGCCTGAATATTTGAATAGGTTCATGGCTCTGATAATGGCTTTATTTGCTAAGGTGGTACAAATCCTTTACGGGTTTATTATATTGTGCACATTACTATTTTTGCAGCTTGTCACAGATGTGAATCTAGCTGTTTCTGTAGAGGCAATTCAAGCAGTAGGAAATCTGGCAAATGGTCTGAGAAATCACTTTGCTGCAAGCTCTCGATTTCTGTTACCTGTACTACTTGTGAGTACTTAAAAGTCCCCTTTTGTCATCCTTTTTAACATATTGAGGTCCCATACACTTTCATTATTGTCGAATGGTTTTCTTTCATAAAGTCCTCTTTCTTCAGACTTACAGTATGTTTGAAATTTTATTATGCAACAAGCTCATAAACATTTACTTCTATGTTTCTTTTACCAGGAAAAGTTGAAGGAGAAAAAACCAGTTATGACAGATGCTCTTACTCAAGCTCTTCAAGCAATGCACAAGTCTGGATGTTTGACACTTGCTGATGCTATTGAAGGTGAGTCTTATTTGAATAACTATTATGCTGCTCCATTGGTATGCGAGATAGTAAGGTGATGCTTGTCGTACTCCAGTTGTGCATTTTCAGTTACTATGTACTGTTTTCTATATACTGTGCCCTGTGATTATTTCAAGCTATAACTTTATTCAGTATAGTAAAGGTATTCTAAACTGTTCAATTTTTGTATTCATTTGTGCAATTGAATCCTTTTATATACCTTTTCCTTGATGTGTTTTCAGTGACTAGAATTTTATTATTCTTTCTAAGATTTGGCTGAGATACAATCATGACATGAATGCTTGATTGAACTAGAATTGTATATATCCTTTCCTTGATGTGTTTTCAGTCAAGGTTTGCAATTTTGAATCGTATTGGACGGTGCGTATTGGTTCGGCCGTGAACAGGTACGTGGACCGCCCACTACCAGGCGGTCTGCTTGATATAGCGGCCTGGCTACGGTGAGACTGAGGGAGAAGCGTCGAAGAAGGAAGGAGAGGGCGTTCGAAGAAGAGGGAGAATCGATAGAACCTCGGTGCGAACTTGTTTCCACGCCCTTTCTTGATCCCGATCCGGCGTCGTCCTCTCTCGACGATCCCGATCCAGGAGGTAACGGTGAGGAGAGTCGTAAAGAGGAGGATCTGGAGGCACGGGGATCAGGGGAGGTGGCAGCTAGAGCAGCAGAAGAGGCGGTCTCCTTCATTGCCTCGTTTGCGACTCTGCGGCCTTTTTCGTCGAAGGCCGGAGACGTCTGCGACCTTCGACGTCTTCGTCGCCTTCTTCGCTGAATGCCGCAGACGAGGAGAAGAGGAGGAGGCGACGTTGCCAACGCTACGTATGCCTTTTTTAATATATATATATATATATATATATATACCGCTCAGTACGCCATACAACGTACCATATCGTACCGAGCAAAACTCGATACACTGGTATAGTACAAAATTTCAAACCTTGTTTTCAGTAACTAGAATTTTATTAAACTTTCGAATATCTGGCTCAGATACAATCATGACGTGAATGCTTGATTATTTCAAACTATAACTTTACAAAGTAAAGTATTCTAAACTGTTCAATATTTGTATTCATTTGTGCAATTGACTTTTATATATCTTTTCCTTGATGCGTTTTCAGTAACTAGAATTTTATTAAACTTTCTAATATCTGGCTCAGATACAATCATGACATGAATGCTTGTATATGTTTTTATATTGATAAACATATAGAAAATGTTGAACTTTAAGATCTGATTACCATGAGTATGTGTTCAGAAACAGACACTAAAAGTAACGAATGACAGAATTTAAATTACCTCACTTTTAATCCTGTAATTGTCATCTAATTGTGATCAGAATTGGACTGAATATTTACTTTTTAATCAGTTTTTAACAATTAGAAAAAGTTTGAGTCTTAACTAGGATGCCTTTTGGCGTAGCATGACCTAGCAGGTTCAGCTTGAACATAATTAAAAAGTCGACTGAACAATGCACCTTTCTTTTTTAAAAGCCATGAAAATGAGTCAGAAATCATGATCGCAACCTTGTGCCATGAGCAATTGCAACTAGTTATCAATCTATCTACAGGGGAGATAAGACAGCTTTAATCCCACGCAATGGGCTGGTGTCAAAGGAAAACCAGCTAAACAACAGAAGAATAGGACCACCCTGATTGTTGATCAGACAACGAGGGAGCAAAATAGTTGATCATGGATGCTCTAATTCCTTTAAAAAAAGTTCCAGCAAGTTTGAGACTTAACTTGCTTAGATGGAACTTTTATGGTAATTAACTTATACCTTTATATTATTGTCAAGGAAGTTGCAACTAAAATTTTGATGCACTCTGTGATATCTAATCTGATATTTGATTATGCAAAATTTTGACTGTCATCTGACAAGTTTTACCAGGCTGTCTTATTAGCTTTGTTAGCTTCTCTCTGCTTTCTGAATAATTAATTGCTTGTTGCTGCAGATGTTAAATTGGCTGTCAAGAATAAGGTTCCACATGTGCGCTCATTAACATTAAACTGGGTCACATTCTGTATCGAGACAAATAACAAAGCAACTGTTCTTAAATTGCATAAGGATTATGTGCCTATATTTCTGGAGGTTAGATAGGAAGAATTGTTTATTTCTTACCAGAACACCACAACATAACTTAGTTGTCATTGCATCTGTTGCCTTTAAATACAATTTTCTAATTACAATTTGCAGAGCCTTAATGATGGTACTCCTGAAGTGAGAGATGCTGCTTTTGCTGCATTGGCAGCTGTAGCTAAGGTATTTGCATATGAGAGGTGCATTTTTGTATCTTTTTCACCAGTGGAAAACTATTTCTTAGTTTAAAACGAGGAATTATTGCTTTGTTATAGATGGTTGGCATGAGACCTTTAGAAAGATCATTAGAGAAACTTGATGATGTCAGAAAAAAGAAGCTCTCAGATCTGATTGGAAGCTCTGGTGGTGGTGAGAACTCTACTTCAGGAGAAGGTGCGAAAATCTAGTTACATTTTGGTTGAGTTGGTAGTTTTGAGTTTTTGTTGATGTTTGTCGTTCTTATTTTTGATTATTTTGCTGCCAGTTACAATCTTAAATTCAACCACCCGAATATCCAGTAATGGGGTAAGTTTCTTTTCTTATTCTCCTTTGCACAACCATGCTGGTTGTGATTATTGTTTTATCTGCCTATTTTTCATTGGACAAATAAAACTAGATAATTTGAATGGGAGTTTGTTAGCCAGAACTTGTTAGCCATGCTGGAACAATCTGAGACTTGAATGATATGGTAAACCAATGTCAATATTCGTCAGACTAGGATGTCCACATTTTTTTCTATTGAAGCCTAATTTAGTAATGTATGCTCCCATACACATATCGGCGTCCACATTTTTATGTATAGAAGCCTAATTTAGTAATGTATGTTCCCATACGCATACTGTAATCAATATAAGTGTAGATGACAATCATCTTGAAGTATGTGACACATGTTTTAACTTATCTGAAAATGTTGTGGTCTGGGTTGTTGGACTTCTGCTGCTGCTGATCTGCCACCATGGTGGTACACCGTTGCTGACCAGTTCTCCCTTTTTCTGTTGTGTATCTTCTCTGCTCTTCACTTCCTTTTTTCTTCTCATCCCAATTACTCTTTCCTCTCACCTCTACAAAGATTCTACTGCCATTGCCACCTGGTTCCCTCTTCTTTCTCCTCCAATCTTTCTCCTTCGTGCTCAGCTGCTGAATATGCAGAAACCTCCCTTTCTTTCTCTTCTGTGCACGGCAGCTCCTTCCGCTGTCATGGCATTCACATCTCGTGCCTTTCCCTCTGTAATTTCTTCTTCTTTCCTCCATCAACACCATGGAACTTATGGTTGTCAAGGTCACGTCATCAAAACTAGGTATGGTTGAACTTTGATTTTTTGCTTGGAGGTATTACATTTTGATTTTCTTTATGGCTATTTTTTATTTTTATATCAATTAAAATTCTATTTAATATATGTAATTGATGTTTCAGTGGTAATCATTTGCATATATAATGATATAAAACTCAATGTCTCATTGAAGTTCTTTTTTAATAATTATCTTTAAGCTTTGTTATATTTTCAAAGTTTTTGTAAGGTAAGTGCCTGTTTTGTTTGGACAAGCAACCAATACATCAGGTAGTATGGAATGTTTGCACCTTTTGGCACATAGCGTTTTTGACAACAGTGACTTTAATGCTCATCTTTTAGGCCATGGTTCCATTCATATGAGGCTAAAATCCTAAAAATTATATTTTTTGGATTTGTAGTGTATGGATTCAAGGTGCAGAGGTACTTCATGTTATATTTGTAGTATAAGGATTGAGGTGCGGAGGCTCTTGCCTCAACTTCCTTGTGGCTATGATTAGCCTCTTATTTCTGTGCAATTTAACTAATTTATCAGAAAAGGAAAAACTAAGCAACTCACTGTTAATTACCTTTGTGTGAGTTTCCAGATGTTCATGATACTTGTGCAAGATGCATCTAATTTGTTTGCTTACTCATTTCATTTTTTGTTCTTTCATGTCTCCGTGACTATTGCATACAGACATTTTATTCTATATAAATGTCAATGTGCATGTTAGCTAATTCTGCAAGCTGTTAATTTTCTTTAGGTTTGTACTCAATTATACTTTTCTTTACTATACATTTTCTACAAGGACTCATTTATTTATCATTAATTTGTGCATGGATCAGGTAACTTTTTTCCCTTTTGATCAACTTTTTATACTTTCAGAGAACACAAATTCCCATTTTATCAATGTCAGTGATCTGTTATGCCTGTTGGTTTGTTAATTGACTAAACCAAGTTTGAAGCTGTATTACACGTAGGCTGTTCTCCTGTTCTGTTACTTGTTTTATCATACACTTTAGTGAAAATAAACTTTTTCACACATTTAATTATTTAAAACTAGACATTTTTTGCCTTGTTTCTTGATGATGTTGGTACATTTGCAATTTCATCTGTAATAACCAAGTCCCCCTTTTCATATGACTCATTGGTACTATGGATGCCTGAAATATATTATTTAGTAATATTTAATGTAAGAAAGTAATTATGTTTGTTGTCATTGCATGTACAGGGCGCCAATAGTTCATTTGTGAGGCGTTCTGCTGTAAGCATGCTTAGTGGGAGGAAGCCCATTCAGGTGGGGGTGAGTTGGGACATGACTATGTAACAAGTGGTTTGTTAGATCAAATTACTAATATGATTAAATTGAATAATTTTGTTTAATCAGACGGCCACCAAGAAAAGTGTCTCAGTTAAGACCAATGTGAAAAAGGCCGATGGGGCAGGACAATCAAAAGCTTTAGGATCAGTTGAGACTGAAGATGTTGAGGTAATTTGTGATGTGAAAATAAATTTTTTATAAAAATAGAAGACATCTTGTATTGTTTGGAACACATGCAATACAAAAAAAAGTGTAGCACTGATTTTTCAATTTACTTTGGTCAATATCAGCCAGGAGAAATGAGTTTGGAGGAAATTGAAGGGAGATTGGGTTCTCTTATAAAGGCCGAAACTATCTCCCAGCTGAAGAGTGGTGTTTGGAAGGAACGCCTTGAAGGTTTTTGTTCACACTGTCTTGCCGTTGTTTCCATAGAATTTATTGACAATAATATGTATTTCTGTACTTCCACTCAAGTTTTGTGGTCTCTTCTAGTCTTTGTCAATACCTGCAGTTTGAAGTTTGTTGATGTTCTTTTAGGATACATTCATTTATGTATCCACGACCCTAATAACTGAAAAAAAAGGATTCATTTAGTTATGTTTATTTTTCTAGAACAAACAGCTAAAGATCTCCTCATGTTCTAATGCTGTATGCATTACTGTATATCATAAGCAAGGGAATTTTCTATCATTTTGTGTGTCATATGACTAGAAGCTTTTTTTTTTCAGGCCATAAGTTAATGGATGCTAGTCCATTCTTTCCAATTACTTTGTTGGTATTTAATGTGCAGAATTTATTGTTTAATCTTAAAATCTCCTTCTAAAATTCCTGAATTCCTGTGATGACGATGTTGCTTAATGATGGCTGCCACTTTACATCAGTTGCCACTTAACGTCAGTTGGTATATACCATGCCTGTAATGTGATGGTGGGAGGTATGGTGTTCTGTGGACCCTATGCCAAGCCCGTAATATGCTGTTGGTATCTCTGTACCCTTTGCCAAGCTATAATCATGTTTGTTGGCATGACATGCAACTGTCATGACCCCATCAATGGCCCATGTCGCTGCACTTACATATGTTGTTCCTTAAGTGCTCAACGTTCTTGGATAAAATTCTTATTAGACCAACAGTTCTTTTATTGCTCAAAGTTGTCAATAATACCGAATGTATATTTGTTTTGAAAAACTAAATCAGGATAGTGTTTTATGTGGCCAGCCCTTGCTTTATTTTGTTTGCTATATGTAATTCTGTAAGATAATATGACCTTTTGCCAGAGTATCACCACTAATGTTTGTTTCTCTTTTTCTGTCAATTTGCTTGTCTAGTCTATGTAGGTAATTTGTCCTTACATAGGAGGATTAATCTTCTGTTCATTTTAATATCTTATTTTTCTGATTCTAAAACAACCCATCCCTTCCATACATGATCAACTGAATGCTGAACACACTATGCCTTCTGACAGCTGTTGGCCTGCTGAAGCAGGAGGTTGAGAATCTTCAGAATCTTGATCAGTCTGCTGAGATTTTGATTCGTTTTTTATGTGCTGTTCCTGGATGGAGTGAGAAAAACGTACAGGTAATTTCACATGAATGTTGAAAAGCTAGCCACTGACTTATATGCTTTGCTTGATATGTAAAAATGTTTGTGGGACAGGTCCAACAACAGGTCATTGAGGTCATCACATACATAGTTTCCACTGTGAAAAGGCTTCCTAAGCGATGTGTGGTGCTGTGCCTTTTAGGTATTCAATAAAGTGGTAACATTTTTTTAATTTTCTTTTAGCCAATCTTAGAAAAGCTGGTTTGTGCTTGTATGATCAGTCCATTTGAGGTTTGGAAACTCACAAGGCTTGGCTATACTCTGACATGAATGTGCTCCAGCCTCAATGAGCCTCGTCTGACTCAAGCCCAGAAATACCACTAGTTCTTGTCCAAGTCATCAGTCTTTGTATAGTCTTGAAGCATACAAATTTTTTGAAATAAGAATGGGCACTGCATTTGACAAAAAAAGTATTTTCTTTTTGACCTTTATGCGATTTTTAACAAGTGGCTTGACTGTTGCTTCTTTTCAATTTAGAATTATAGTGATAACCAATTAAGTAATTTTTGAGGGAGGCATCATGTTGACAGGCATTAGCGAAAGGGTTGCAGATATTAAAACACGTTCCCAAGCAATGAAGTGCCTTACGAATTTTTCTGAGGCAGTTGGTCCAGGATTTATTTTTGATAGAGTAAGTAGTTATTTTTTTGAGTACATTTCTTACAAGATTCATGTATGTTGTTTTCACCTGGTCATACTTGAAACACTCACAAGCTGTTCCCATGACATATAAGCTGTACAAAATCATGAAAGATCACAAGAACCCTAAGGTTCTTAGTGAGGGTATTTCATGGATGGTCTCTGCTGTTGAAGATTTTGGAGTTTCCCACATAAAGCTAAAGGTACTATCTGGAGTTTTTTCCATTAGGTGTTCTGAAAAATTCTTTAATTTTATCTTCACTGTAAAAATATGTGGTTGCAGGATCTAATTGATTTTTGCAAAGATATTGGGCTTCAATCCAGTACTGCTGCGACAAGGAATGCAACGATTAAACTTATTGGAATCTTACATAAGTTTGTTGGCCCAGGTAAAATTCTTCATCTTGCTTAAGGCTTGGTTGGTCAAGACCTAAACAGTGTTCTAAGTTTTGCTTCCTTGCAGATATCAAGGGTTTTATGACTGATGTCAAGCCTGCTCTTCTAAGTGCTCTGGATGCTGAGTATGAAAAGAACCCATATGAGGTACAAAAATGAAGGCTGGAATATGACTTCTCCTTGGAGTTCTTCGAGTCAAAGCTTCTGGTACTTATTATGTAATTGACAGGGTGCTGCTGCAGCTCCCAAGAAGGCAGTAAAAGCCTTAGATTCTGGTTCATCTATTTCTGCTGCTGGGTCTGATGGTCTGCCACGCGAAGATATTAGTGCAAAGATAACACCTAATCTACTGAAAGATCTAGGGAGTCCTGATTGGAAAGTATGAGGTTTTATGGCTTTATTTTGTTAATCGTCTTTCTTAGTCTTCATGATATAATGCAGTCTAAATATGTTTCGCTGGATCTATAGGTTCGTTTGGAGTCAATTGAGTCCATTAACAAGATTCTGGAAGAAGCACATAAACGTATCCAACCTGCTGGAACTGGTACTCCTTATGTTCTTAAAGTTGATTTACAAATATCAACAAATTCATTTAGATGTTGATGCCTATTGTATTCCTCCAACTACCAGTTGAGTTGTTTGGTGCTCTTCGAGGCCGTCTATGTGATAGCAATAAAAATTTGGTAATGGTGACTTTGACTGTCATTGGAAGTCTTGCATCTGCAATGGGTTCTCCTGTTGAGAAATCTAGCAAGGTTGGCAGTCCTATTCGACAAAAAATCTTTTTTCTTATATCAAGGTACCTTTTAGCCTTGTTGATGTAATAACTGACATTCTTTTTATAAAGGGAATTTTGTCAGATATACTGAAATGTCTCGGTGATAACAAAAAGCATATGAGAGAATGCACTCTAAATACCTTAGATTCATGGGTTCTTGCTGTTCACCTGGATAAGATGGTGCGTTTTTGAGAAATTGTGATTTTTAACTTGCTTTCTTCCATTATCTCTTGCTAACATGTTTGTCTGCATTTTTTCTAGGTTCCTTACATCACTGTTGCATTGGCTGATCCAAAACTAGGGGCAGAGGGGCGAAAAGATCTTTTTGATTGGCTAACAAGGCATTTATCAAAAGCTAACGATTTGTCTGATGCTTCACACCTCTTAAAGCCAACTGCTGCTGCTTTGACTGTGGGTCTTAACTTAGAGATGCATTAGTTACACGTACCTTGAGAAAGATGTGTTATAAATAGCGGATGGTTTTCTTTTTTTTTCAGGATAAATCAGCAGAAGTTCGTAAGGCTGCTGAATGTTGTATAGGTGAAGTGCTGAGGGTTTGTGGACAAGAGGCAGTATGTGAATTTTGCATTACCTACTTTCCCCCTTCCCTCTTATCTTGCACACCTTGATGTCATGGATTAGTAACATGTATATCTTGTGTCATAATTGCTTAGGCTACTAAGTGTATGAAGGATCTAAAGGGGCCTGCCTTAGCTCTTGTACTTGAGCGGATAAAGCCTTCTAGTCTGACTGAAGGTATCTTATTGCAAGTCTCCTGTCTTACAAATTTACTTATCTCTCAACTTTATTTTTTTAAAATTTTGTTTTTTGTTTGCTATCTTTAGAAGCTTCAGAATCCACAAGATTGATTTCCATGGGTCTGGCATCAAAACTGATCATAAAGAATGGAAAACCAGGATCGAACATTAGCAATGACCGTGGCTCTAGACCTGGCACCAAGACTACATCAATGGTGTGTTTTTTCTTCCTGGTCGTAAGATAATATTTACCAGGGATGGTGCTTACTTTTATCTTTTTGTTTTGACAGAGAGGTGTTCCAACTAGGGCTTCAAAACTTGACCCTTTTGTTTCTGCTCAAGATCTTGCAGTCCAGTCACAGGCTTTATTTAACATCAAGGACTCAAATAAGGTGTGTTTCCATGGTGGAGATAATATCAACATATTTGCTAAAATTTTAAGCTTTATCATTTATGATGGGTACTTTGCAGGAAGATAGGGAGAGGCTTATTATTCGAAGATTCAAGTTCGAGGAGCCACGTCCAGAGCAAATTCAGGATCTGGAGGTTTACTTCTCAAACAACTCTGATCTGAAAATTTTCTTGTACCTTATCACATACAGTTATAAAAAAAATTATGGGAACGTTATTCTCATTGGTTTGAGATGCTTTGCGGTTGAGTTAAAATGACATTTAGCTTGTCATGAAAGGGGTGGGATGACAATTGGAGTAGGTTTTGGATATGAGGGTATATCTATGTTGATCTGTATTCATGTCAGAATTTATTTACTGAAAACCTTTCTCATGTGGGTACATCTATTGATTTAGTTCTATCCATCTTTGGATGTCAAAAATCCAAATATCCGAATATATAAATGAGTATAAAAATATCTGTATTTATCCTAGGAAAGATGTTTAATTAGTTTTTTCTTTTTCTCTTAAATCCTTCATTTTTCTGTTTTACATGCTTTCAAGTCTTCATATTCCTTTTTAGAAAAATGAGGTTTGAGTTGATTCTTTTCTTATTGATGGGAAATTCGTGAATATCACATCTGTATCCATTTAGATCTAACTTGAATTTGTTATTGTTGTGCATCCATTTTGAATGAATGTGGTTACAAAATGTTTTATTGGTCTGGCATCCATATCTGAATTCATATTCACTAAGTAGAACTGGATACAGATGTTTATCACATATCCAGTCCAATTTTGCTCCCTATGTTGACCAGCAGTCTTATCCTTTCATGCACAGTGGTCAAATAAGATTTCCAAACATTAACTAACAATTGGCTTCAGAAAAGCTTACTATCAGAAACATCTTTCTCATGGTTTCCTGATCATAAATTCAGAAAAGTACCTTCTGTTTGTGCACTGTTGAAACCTAATTGATGAAAATTTAACAAGATGCAATGCCTAAGCTTTCACCAGAAATATGTAGTTATGTTCCTGATGCTGCATAAATTGAAGGGTGTCGATGTTTGCCAAGATTCCAGTTTAATATATTGTTCAATTCCAATTCTGTGGTTAATTTCCCTCCTTTTAGAAGAACAACATGTAGAATCAAATTTAAATGTTACAAACTGTGAGAAGGGATGATGTTTCAATTGAATATGGTAGTATCATTACAAGTGATTATTCATGGATTCTCTCTTGCATTGTCTCCAACCCTTGAAAAGGATTCTTTATTTTACATCAATGGATTTTGAAACTGTTCACTTTTTTATTTGTCCTGTAACATAAATGCTCTACCTAGTTTGATCTAGCAAACCAGCAATGGGCACAGTTAGACAAAACAAACTTCAGAAATAATATGGAACATCGGGCACATGAATCCATATAGAATTTAAAAAGGTGTGGTGGAATACTTCCATGACCAGTTGTTAGTAATCACAATAAAAAGGTATGCATAGAAAAATGTATATTGCAGAGATCGCATAGGATGAAGAAAGTGTTCTCCATGATTGTTATGTTTGATTTTTTTCAATAAATATTTGGTAGGTCTACTAGGTTCAGAATTGGAGTAAAATGAGGACGTTATGTTTTTTTTTCTATTTAACATAGGTGGGCGATGAACCACATATGGCATTGAAGTTGAAAATTAGTTCTTTGTTTTACCACACAGGTTTAGACAAAGTCAATATGATTTTCTTTGGTTGATGATGTTTGATGAATTTTTTGATAGCAACAAAAGATTTGTCAAATGGAAAGCCTGTATGTCGAAATAATGACCGCAACTATGTCATTAACATGTCTAGTCCCTGCATTTTGAATATATGGCTAGTGGTATAGAGCTTTATGTGAAAACTTTCAGGGCCCTGCATAGTTGATTGGTCAAGCAGGTGGGCTCCATTGGTGGGGCACATGGTCATTCATGTGGGCCATGCCAGTGTGAGGCTTGCAGAAACCTCAGTATATGATGTTTAGGAATGCAGAAAAAAAATTTGTTTCAACAATGGTATATTTATATGTATTTTTATAAAAATTAAAATATTCCTATCATTTGATATTAAAGCTTTTTACTGCAGTATGATTTTGTGAAGCATTTCAGAGAAGACCTACATAGACGACTTCTAAGCACAGATTTCAAGAAGCAAGTAGATGGACTTGAATTGTTGCAAAAGGTCCTTTGACTTTATAGTTTTTTGACTATCATTGTTGTGCATGTATCATTTGTAGGTACTTTATTCTCTGAATAACTTACCCATCTTCTGGTCATTATAGGTTCTAGCAACAAATAAGAAAGAAATAATTGAACTACTTGACATACTTTTAAGGTGGTTTGTATTGCGGTTTTGTGAGTCCAACACAACCTGCTTGTTGAAGGTAAATAATTTCCTGTTAGTTTATGGTTCTTGGTGCTATGTTGCAACTGTTTATAATATGGAGTACTGATGCATCTTTTCTCTAAACATGACATGTAGGTGCTTGAATTCCTTCCTGAGCTTTTTGGTGTTCTAAAGGATGAGGGTTACACTTTGACTGAGGCAGAAGCTGCAATGTTTCTTCCATGCCTTGCAGAGAAGGTTCATTTGTTTATGCTTATTTTGGCTCAAGTTTTGATCTAACGAATGCATGTCAGTTTACTCAGTTCGATAACTGACTCTTTTTTTTTTGCTTGATAATTTGATCATGTACAATTGTCCATCCTAGGTTATCAGAATTTATTCTGTAGCTTCTGTATGTCACTTTCTGCAGTGTGGGGTAATTTCATCTTGTTTTTCAATGCAGTCTGGTCATAACATTGAAAAGGTCAGGGAGAAGATGCGTGAAATGATGAAGCAAATTGTTATTATCTATTCAGCATCAAAGTTCCTTCCATATATATTGGAAGGCTTGCGTTCAAAGAACAATCGAACTCGAATAGAGTGTGTCGATTTTATTGAATACTTAATCGATCATTATGGAGCTGAGGTCAACCTTAACTATCATACTTTTGCAGTCTTGCCCTTGTGCAAAATGCTTATTGTTTTTTGTCTTTTTGCAGATTGGTGGACAGTTGAAATGTTTGCAGCTTGTTGCTGGGTTAACATCAGAACGAGATGGTGAAATTAGGAAAGCTGCTCTCAACACAATGGCTACTGCTTACAAAAATCTTGGTGTGCATCTTTTGTGCCTTGAGTGTACAACTATCCCTGGGATTGTTCTTTTGTAACTGAGCCCCCTTGATTTTGTGACAAATTGATTTCACCTTTCATAATACTTGTCAATTAAAGAAAAGTACCATATTGGTGCCTCATTATACCTGCATTTAGATTTATACCTATTGAACAGGGGAGGACGTATGGAGATATGTTGGGAAGCTATCTGATGCTCAAAGGAGTATGCTTGATGATAGATTTAAATGGAAGGTCAGTATATACTTCTCCGTCATATGCTTTGACTGACATGGGAGGCATAGAAATATTATTGTCTTAGACAGGATAATGGTGAGCTAGGAAAGGTCATGATTTTATTGCTAGAGATGTTTCCCATTAATGATTACTTTTCTGCTGTTTTTCTTTTTCTTACTCAATATGTTTTGTGTTTTGTTCAGGCTAGGGAGATGGAGAAAAGAAAGGAAGGAAAACCTGGTGATGCCAGAGCTGCTTTAAGGCGTTCAGTCCGAGAGAATGGGTCTCTCTCATTATTGATCTGTCTTATCATTCACCCTTTGTGCATATATATATATATATATATGTATGTATGTATGTATGTATGTATGTATGTATGTATATATGTATATATGTATTTGTGTGTGTATTTCATAGGTCCACGGCAAATTCCAGATATATTAGCTCGCTTGGGACATCCATTATATATGTTGTGAATAGATAGGCTTCAAGTATTTTTTTGACTTACGTTTATCTATATTGTATGCTTCAAAATTTTACTCGATTAATTTTCAATTTACCTCACTTGTCTCACAGAAAGTCTAATATAATCTTGCCCTATTAGGTTAAACCATCTTATGATTTTCCCATTTGATTTATGCTTATAAGTCAAACCTTTTGAGTTTTACTTGATTGAAGATAAAAAATTGTAGGAAATCCATTTGTCAGATTATTATTAATATCATTCAATTTATTCAAATCTTCAAATGCTTATTGATTAAAGTGTATAAAACAATACACTGGTCGGTTTACCCATTGTTCCCCAGTAAAATTATCCAGGTTCTTTGTTTGGATTTCGTCGCTAGGAAGAAAATAGTAGAAATTGATTTTTCAGTTTTTGTATTAAATTTGTCTTACTCCATGATAATGAATGGATTGAACTTAGATTATGGAGATCTTCCATGTGTAGGGTTTTATTTTAACTACATTTTTTAATGCTGTTACACAAAAGTGACAATTTATTGAACAAAGAATTTCCAAGTGTTCTTTTCTTTTGCAAAAACATATACATCTGACCATTTTCTTTAAAATGTTCAGAAAATACATGTTCTTTTCCTTTTCTTGAAAACAAAGTTTATCTTTTTTTAATCTTATTTGGCATCTACCTTTCTTGAATGACCTTGTGGAAGCTGTTTCACACAATGGGACTGCTGGCCTGTTCCAAATTAACAAGCATGACATGCCATCGGTAATATCCTCCTTGTGCGTTAGCGCTTGAGCTACAGCAAATGTTAGTTAGGAGTAGTTGTCTCAGCATTTGGGTGATCAGCTAGTTGCTTTGCTTGTCCTGTAGTTCCTAGGTGAAGTTTGACTAGACAGACCAATTAGTTTTTTCTGCCTACATAAGTAATCACCTCCAACCCACTTTAAAACCTTATGCATTATTTGTATTCTATGTAAAAAAGATGAATTTAAAATAAAACTTTCACAATAAATCTGATGTGTTAGCACTACTTTTGATTGACATAACTCTAGCCTTTGACTGACATGGTAAATTCCAGTCAGTACCAACCAGTACAACCAAAATTTGATTCATGGCTCTATTGTTCCTAAGAGTTTTGCTAACACAATGATCTTAAAGGGCTTTCCATATATATGGTTACTTTGCATGATTCTCAACTATTTGTTATGTTTCATGTTAATTCTTTACATGTTGCATTGTCTCAGAAAATGTGGAAAAAATATCTGCCTGGTATTCATGAGAATTTGAGTTAAATAGTGGCTAGTCCTATGGAATTTTATGATGGACAGTGTATATATTTGGCTCTGAAATGTCTCGTCTGTTATAAATGTATGTATATACTGTTGTACCAATTTTAAGTTTTTAACATACTATGCTAACATGAACATTAATTGGAATCTCAGGCTAGATGTAGCAGAACAGAGTGGAGAAGTTTACTCACGCTCGGTCTCTGTTCCAATGGCAGCAAGGTATGTGTGATATTTCGTAAATGTAATAATAAGGTCTGAAATCTGGTTATAAGCATGAGGTGCTCCCACATATGCATGTTATGACTTGTTCTTTTTCCCCCTTTTTCCCTGTTTGGCTGATTATGAACTGTTTAATTCAGGGAAAATATATCTTATGCTCACTCTGATGAAAGGAATATTTTAGCTCGACAATTTGCTGGTGCAAATGGTCCCACTGACTGGCATGAAGCTCTTGATATTATTGCAATGGGTTTGCCCGAGCAGGTTTGTTAGCTAAATTTAACACTGTTAGTACTTCCTTTCCAATATCATGGAGTCATTTTATGGTCATGGTAATTTAGAAGGGTTAATTTATGATTTTTTTGCTGATTACACTTTTTTATTGTCTTTGTTGGAGGAAATGGAAGTTGTTTTCTATTTTGTTTTTTTTAGGGGAGATGAGGTGACATCCACTTTTGAAGATGCTGTGCCTATCATGACTCTAATGCTTTTCTAATCACCATGCAGGAAAATATGGGGTATTTAAATGGAAAATTAAAATAATGTTAACTGAAGAGGGAAAGATAGGATTTGGAATTTATTTTCAATCTCTTGATATTTCCTTCTCTTAGAAAGCTTCCTTATTTATTGTCAATCCTGTTTTCTCACTCTATACCTTTTTTGATGTACATGATTGTGGATGCATTGCCACTTGGATGAGACAACCAATGCAACGTTTGTAGCAAATAACAGATGAAACAGTAATAATGTATCTTGTATTTCACGGTCATAGTTATGAGTTACTTTTATGTATTTCCTTTATCTTTGCTTCCCTCTTGACAAATAACAAATGAAGCAGTAATAATGTACCCTGTATTTTACGGTCATAGTTGTGTCTTTTATGTATTTCCTTTATCTCTGCTTCCCTCTTCTTTCCCTTACACTCCTTGATTAGCTCTTCATTTTCTTCTTTTGAGGCTGTTAAATTGATGAGAATTAGCCAAAATCAACCAACTGGTGGGGTTGATTATGCTGATTTTGACTATAAGGCTGAGAAATCGGCCAAAACTGGATTGTCTTGAACAATGTCAATATGGCTTGGTTCTTTTATGATCTTGGTTAAATTTGGCCTGTAGAGGATCATCTCTGTTTATAACATGTGCTACTTTTAATGATGCCTTTGTTGCTCTAATATCTTTTCGATTTGTTATTTTTTGCTTTGGTGCAGTCAGTTGAAGGTATGAAAGTTATATGCCATGAGTTAACGCAGGTCTCAAATGACCCTGACAGCTGTGTAATTGAAGATCTTGTTAAAGATGCAGACAGATTAGTTTCGTGCCTAGCCACAATGGTAGTTGAATCTTTTCTCTATTATGTTCTGCAAAAGGTGCTATTGTCTTTCTGCTGATCTTAATGGTCAACTTATGCAGGTCCCTAATACCTTTAATTTCAGCCTTTCTGGAGCTTCGTCAAGATCTTGCAAATATGTGCTTAATACACTTATGCAGGTATATATTATTCAGTGGATTTCTTGTTCTCTATTTTGTTCAGTCTTGAACAGAATTTACAACAATTGGTTTTGCTGCAGACCTTCCAGATCAAAAAACTAGCGCATGCTGTGAAAGAGAGTACATTAGACAACCTGATCACTGAACTTCTTCTTTGGCTTTTGGATGAAAGAGTTCCTTTAATGGATGATGGTAGCCAATTGCTGAAAGCACTTAATGTTTTAATGCTCAAAATTCTGGTTGGTAATTTTCTTGTTTTTACCTTTAATTGTCTGCATTTCTCCACAATTTATATCTTGGTGTCTATATTTGAGCAGGATAATGCAGAAAGAACATCATCTTTCGTGGTGCTAATTAATTTATTGAGACCTCTGGACTCTTCGAGGTGGCCATCTCCTGTATCATCTGAAGCTCTCGTTACCAGGAATCAGAAATTCTCAGATCTAGTTGTTAAATGTTTAATTAAGTTGACCAAGGTGCCTTTCTAAAATATTCAAAGATTTTATCTAGTCCAGTGCATTTTTCACTTCATCCAATGTGGCTGATACAGGTATTACAGAGCACAATTTATGAAGTCGACCTTGACCGTATTCTTCAAAGCATTCATGTATACCTGCAAGAATTGGGGATGGAAGAGATACGGAGGAGGTGAATTTTTTTGTTTGCTTGTGAATTGAGCAATTTAACAATTGTTTCATTATGGATGGAAGAATTACATGGCTCTAATTCTTACTGATTGTTTTGAACTTAAGGGCTGGAGCTGATGACAAACCACTACGGATGGTTAAAACTGTTCTGCATGAACTCGTGAAACTCCGAGGTACAGCTATAAAGGGTCACCTCTCTATGGTACCTATAGACACAGAACCTCAGCCTATCATTCTTGCCTATATTGACCTAAATCTTCAGGTATACTTGAGTAGAGAAGCTTGAACCTGAATTTTGTATTTGTGATTTTATCTGAACTGATTTATGACCTTGTATACATCTCTGTATATTTAGACTCTTGCAGCTGCTAGAATGTTGACTCCATCTGGCCCCATGGGACAAACACATTGGGGTGACACTGCTTCAAATAGTCCAACTCCTACAACCCATTCAGCAGATGCTCAATTGAAGGTGTGTTCACCATCGGTACTATTGAGTTTTGCACTTTTAACCATTTTTGACATTCCACTACCTTGCATGTTTCAACTTTTACTTGTCGCTTTTTATGCACATATTATTTTGCCCTTATTGGCTTCTGAGTTCTTTTATTTTGAATTGCAATAGCAAGAGCTTGCTGCAGTGTTTAAGAAAATTGGTGACAAGCAAACATGTACAATTGGACTATATGAACTCTACCGGATTACCCAACTCTACCCTAAGGTAAATACCTTAGTTGGAAATACTCTGAATTATCATTTGTTCAGGACTTTTCTGATTCATGTTCTTTTGTATATATGCTGAAATTCTTTGGTTTTTCATAGGTTGATATATTTGCTCAGCTCCAAAATGCAAGTGAGGCTTTTAGAACATATATCAGAGATGGGCTGGCTCAGGTTAGCAGTTATTATTCCCGATATGCCTCTAATTGGCACCATGAAAGTTGTGTTTATGGTATCTAGTCTTCTGTTATTTTTACATCCAGATGGAGAAGAATGCAGTAGCTGGAAGGACACCTTCTAGCCTTCCCATATCCACTCCACCTCCCATAGCAACTCTTCCATCCCCAAAGTTTGGACCCCTCTCTCCTGTACACACGAAGTCGATCAATGCAAAAAATGAAAGCATACACCCAAATGTTGCTGCTTCATATGTGGACAATGATGCTGTTGGGTCAACAGCTTCTCTGAGAGGTCAAACTGATGCATCAGAGTTTAGGCCTCACTTAGGAGACGATCGGATGGACCGATATCCAGCTGGTTCTCTCTCTCTCTCTCTCTATACATGTGCATGACCAGGTGCATTGCTAAGCTTACTGGTAATTGGTATCTGATTATTAAATTTTACCAGCTCCTGCAGTTACAATGGGGACACTGGATGCCATCAGAGAGCGGATGAAAAGCATACAAGCTGCGGCTGCCGCTGGCAGTTTGGATGGTTCAGCCCGACCATTAGCACATATCAATGGTAATGTGCTCCATGGAGAACGTGTTGATGGGGAAACACCAACACAAACCAATATTCTTCCAATGGATGAGAAGGCATTATCTGGATTACAAGCACGGATGGAGAGGCTAAAAAGTGGATCCCTTGAACCGCTTTAGCTGATGATTGTATGGTACCTTATTTCAGGTTTATACGGATCCTTGTAAATGACAGGAGAGCTATACTCCGCAAGTTGGTAGGTTGAACACGTGGGTTCATCGGCTTATGAAATCAGGCCTAATGCACCTGATGTGATGTTTATGGAGACTGCAGCACAGGTGGTGGTCATTGATGCCTCTGGCAAGCAAACCTTGGTGGTTTGTAGTATTTTTCATTGGTCTAATGTTACAGGGTGATTCTTTAACATGCCCATAATTTTTGTCTTGAATTGTGTAAATGCTAAGACGAGATGAGGCTATATGTTACGTGCATTTTGCTTGAAGTGCAAAATTTGGTGTCTGCCTGGGATGTACGTCTCCTAAACAACTGCCTGGACGCCATGAACTTTTACTTTTTCCTTTGCAGCCACTTGGGGAACCCCACTTGCCTTGTGAAAAGCCCGTCACAAGCCGAAACATTGGTTGTAGCCATGCTAGGAATAAGTATGAACGTTTCTTGGATCAGTAGGGTTGCTCTTTGTGGTGCCTCTCTGAACTAATAATGTCACATTAAATCCAGGTCTAGTTGGTGCTACTTGATACTTGGTTTTAATGTTTATCGATAAGGTAAAAGTTCATGATAAGTATGGAGAAAAATTATTAGAGAGATTTTATCTCAATGAGAAATTTTGTATAAGATGATACTCAAAGAGACTTTTGTAGGTAAACAAAAGTGAATGGGTTATTGGATTACACTATGAAATAAGTGTTGCATCAAACCCACAAACTCCTCCATGCGACACGAGACATGCTAAGCTCTCGTTGCCAGACTCTTGAGACACTGCCTCTTCTAATGTGTTGAGTTTGGAAACCGTCAATTAGATGCTACAATTATGATTAAGAACACTAGGCTGTTAGAGAAGGTTAAACTTTTCAAGGAAATTGCGGAAGCATTTCGTGTCCCTTTTTATTTTTATTTTTTTCGGATTAATCCTTCGGCAGAAAACAAAAAAATATTGTGTTATGGAGATGATTGACAACAAAATGACAGAAAACTCTACATAGTGCCGAAGGCATTATTACTTCAAAGATAAGTGATCTTTGGAATTTAGTCTTTGGAATAGACGAGCGAGCTTGGACTAGGAACAGTCTCAACAACTGAGTTAAAAGGTGTTGGGTTTCCTTGAAAGATAATTCCTCAAATGGATGACACTTTCTTGCTGTTGTTCTTCAAAGTCTGTCCATCTTCATCTTCTTCATTCTTCATACAATTTCTTTTATGTATTAAATTAGAAATGTAGTAAAATCTATATTATATGCTTTTGTCAGATTGTTTTCTCTTCGATAGAATATAATCCTCAGTCATTCTGTCCACCGAGCAAAATAATTCTATGTATTCAGATAAACATAAGCCATGGATTTAAATATCAATCCGATACCGAAATGTCGACATTGAACACAGATAAACCCATCCAATACAATGGAAAAGAACAACAAAAACCAATTCTTAATACCGATTAGTACATACTTGTTTGACTGATATTCAAATCTTTTTTACGCATATATGTTTTTTTGAGATAATTGACAAGATTAAATTGTCCTAGGAGCATGCTAAGTTAACAAGAAAGTTGAGTGAACTATACCTACTTCACACCGACTCTTATTTAAATTTTGCTGCGTGACCTGTGACATACGTCATTAACACAAAAAAAAAAATCGTCGTAACTCGTTGGAGGCCAAGAAATCAAAGGAATGTTGTTGCATGGGGGAAGGAAGGTAGTAAGTAGGCCAGCACAGACTTTGAATGCTCTTTTGTCTTTTTGTATAATCCTCCTCACGTGTGCCTATTATCTCTTCTTCCCTTTACCATCTACCTTCAGATAGATAGATGCATGCATGTTCGTTGCCTCAAGCAACCTCCACTCCATTATTTTTCTCTCGCAAGTAAACCCATTCCATCGTGCCTAACGCCGCAATTATCTCCACAGATTGTGGACTTTAATGTGGGTGCCAAATTTAGATACTACAATGAATGGAAATATGATGATCGGGATAGGACACCCCTTCTCCTTCCTTGTAGCTTTTTGGTCCGAAATTATCTAATATGCTTGGATAAGCAAGCCCCTTATCCACTCACTATCTTTTTAAGTAAGTGATGCACTATAATTTCTAGAGTGGTGGGTTTAAACTTAACACATACGATACATGCAGTGCCAGCACTAAGGATGGAGGAATTAGCTTTTGTTTGTATTCATACGAGTGATGAGAGCTACAAGGATCAAATTCATATACGAGTGTAGTGATAGATATAATGAATTGAAAATTGGTTAAAGTTTTATTTAAACAAGGAGGAATCTCCATCTTTTGGTTGATTTTAGAGTAGCAATATTTGTATGGAATAATACAATGATCCAAACCCCATAAAATATCTGCATGAAAACATGCACTGTATGCATGAGGACACACATTTTCTCTGCATGAATGATAATTTTATGCACTCGAAAAAAGCCAAGAAAATTGGCTTCTCCCCACAGCGTGAATGGAGTCAAACCTGACAAAGAATTAGTGGGATTGATGGGGGGGATGTCGATCAAACCAGTGACATTCAAATCTGTCAATAAATTAAAACATAAATCATCATGATGTTGCCTCGGACCTCGTAATAGTATGATCAAATTATTTATCAACTAAGTTATATAATACCTTCGAATTTTATAGTATAAGAAGAATTCGGATCATCAGGAATTGCACGAGTGCAAGTTTCAGGATCAGTAGTCCACAACAATAAAAATTAAAATTACACTTTCTCAGTGTCATAGTTAAGATCAACCCATTAGATTCATCTCTGTTTTCTCTACTGACTTTGCCTGTCTCACTCACACATGTATACAAAAGAATAAAATAGGTTACAAGTAACATCCTCACCTGCCTCTCCAAATACCTGCTTTCCCATGGCCATGATAACTTTAGAGTGGCAAAGAAAGAATCCATGGACAAAGCACCATCACAGCACACAAGAAAGAAAGAAATCTGCGGACAAGCTTCGGTAGTGGAGTTACTGTAAGATCATTATTTTTAGTGTGTAAAAGAGGTATTCTTTTGACAACCAAGTGCAAGATCTACAAGGAGAAGTCTTCTCAATGAAACATATGGCTTCAGTCCAAGTCATCCTCTTGTCCTTGGCTTCTTCTTCTTCTTCTTCTTCTTCTTCTTCTTCTTCTTCTTCATCATCATCATCATCATCGTCACGCATGGGGGAGGACCAAGTCATCATCAACAACAATGTATTCAAGTCAAGCTCTAAAAGAAGTCGCACTTCGAACTCCATCCATTCATCCACGTCGCATCGCCCGTCTAACCCTCCACCCACGAGTTCCTCAACGACAAGTCCTCCGCCGTGCACGGGATGAGGATGACAGCCTCGATTCATCATCATCTCTTCATACTTTGCATCAGGTGTCGATAAGGAGTGTAGACTAAGATCATGTCTGATGATATCAAACAAAAGGAAAAATGTTGATGACATAAATTAAGATCACGTTTCATGTACTGATTTATGATATTAAATGTATTGGCGTTGATCAAAATTTAAGATTTTTGGGATGAAATTGCAAGAAAGAACAACATCAAACCAAAGAAACTTGATTGCTAATATAATGTTGATATATAAGCTTGAGTTTAGAATATTAAGCTGTAGACTGCTAGGAGTTCATAAGATTGGGATGTAAAACAATTATAATCTTTAGGGGGTTTTAGCTCTATAAATAGAGTCTCTTTATGTTCTTTAATTAACAATTATTATTATTATTATTCTATTTTTATATTATTATTAGTATATGATTTTATTTCTCCTTCTTTAGTACACAAATCATATCCTTGTTACATTCTCAATAACTCATAAGAGAATATATTCTCAACAATGTCTAGAAAGGTGATTAGAAAAGAATTTATATTCTTTAGAGAAGCAATTTTTTTTCTTCTTTTTTCTAGTTTGCAAGTTTGTGCAAATTCAAGGTCAGATATAATGTAAAATCAAAATTATAAAAGAATAAAGAGCAGTACAATATAGTATATTTGCATAGATAAATAATGACAAGAGCACAAATTTCTTTTTTAATTCAGACTTCTAATTCTATCTCGATATAATCATAATTTTCTTTTCTAATTCAAACTATATCATGATAATCTGGTGTGATTGGTCATGTGATGTGTGATTGCTATATATATATATATATATATATATATATATATATTCATAAGAAAATATTTTAGTCTGTTGTTTCATAAAAAATTACAATTCTCTGCTCTCCTCTTTCAAATCGGAAAATGCTATAAAATTTGTAATTGAACGGCTGAATCTTTAAAAATAAAATCAATCTCACTAAAAATTTTTGCTCTAAATGAGGTTTTTAATTATCTTGATTTTTAATATCCTGAAAGGTTCTCTCACAAGCTTTGGCGATAGGGAGAGAAGCAAATCACCGAACACATCATATCTAAATTTTCAAAAGAAGAAATGAGGATTATATTTCGATTTATGTCCTAACTCATCAATCACCATTAATTATTATCACCTCTGTAAGTCACAGGAATCGTCAAATCACACCTCTTAGAAAGTCAACTCGATATCACTTGTTAGGGTTGTAGGCTTACCCAAATTCAAAGAAGAAAATTTCAGACAAAACAAAGATAGGAGAGAATAAATAGGGGTTTTGAGAGGACAATTGACAACTAACAAACTCATTTATGATAGCGGTCATATATCAAACAATGCACACACCCTCTTACATGCACCTTTTGCTATAAATAGGAATCACTCACATGAACACAAAAGACAAAGTTCAAAGGTCTTCTTTGATCCAAACTTCTACTACAATTCTTTGTCAATCTATTCACATGTCAATCTAACCTCTAGAAAATTTGGTCTATTCTCCAATAACTTGTCACTTTGTTATTCTCATTCCTCAATCATCTTCGTCTTTGCCACCTAACTCCACCACCACACTTCTAACATACCCACCATATCACATCCTCCCTCTTGTCGTTCTCTTCTCTACACTATCATTTTCATTGTCATTTCCGTTGACAGCATCACTTTGCTCATCACCACCTTCAACTCTCTCAAGTGTTATCTTTGTCACCGTTTCATCGCATGTTCATCTTCTCGTTGATCATCTTTATTGACATCACAACTATCATCAGATGCTATAGCCATCGACATTATGGAATTAGTTGTGTATTCTATTATCATATTAGTAGAACTCATATTAACATATTACCCAAAATATTTTGTCCGTGATAAAAAATTTTATGATCTAAAATATGGATGCTATAGTGATGATATTAGCGATGGTATTGAGAGAGATGAATACAACATACGTGTTGACGAAGGTTGTTCATAAATGAGGAGAACATGATAGAGATATTTGTATGTAAGAAGATGAGTTTTTGTCTAAAACAGAGAGGCTAATCTTTACTAATTAGAACAAAAGCACACACACATTAGAGTGATCCAAAAAAAAATCAAGTTCTTGAGGGCAAACTCTAAGCCAAAAATGAGAAGATTTGATAACTCGAGTAAAATAAGCCAACCAATTGGCAACAACATTCCTTCACTAAATACATAAAATTTGTTAATAATAACTCTTATATATTTCCAACCAAATTAAAAACTTATGGAGTATGCCACAACAGAATATCTACCCTAATTTTAAAGTCAACTATAACTAGCATTATCAATAGAAGCACAAATAATGTGTATATGTAACTCTCATTTAGTTATATGATTTGTGATATCTATGCTTCATAAATATGATTAATGTCTCTGGCTTTTAATATTGAAGTAAATGTTTCCAGAAATATCATTCTTAATATTTTATGAAATGTCAGTTGAGCATGCATACGTATTAATATTTATATTAAGCATAGCATAATAAGCCAAAATATGCTAATGGACTTGAGTATGAGATTAAGTTATGATAATAAGCATGCATATAGTGACTATAAGTGACGGTTGAATTTTAATCGACTTTAACTGAATCTCTATAATTAAAATAAGGAAGTTTGAGTTTTAAATATTATATATATAAAGGATAATAAACTATTTAGATATGATGGAGTAATAAAAAATTTAAATTAAGATGCAAATTAAAGAGGAGTGTTATACTAAATGTTGAAATGCATAAGTGAGATTGAAGGATAAGCTTAGACAAAAAAATGCCAACTATGTCAAACCATATTAAACTCAATTGAAATTATTATAATATTAGAATTATATTAGTAATTTTTTTTTTAAATGAGGCATAATATGATTGAACCAAGCTAACTTCTTAAGCACCTATATCTTATTTTAGCCTCATCCTCATTACCAACCTAATAGCCCATAACTCTTTCTCTCATTGTTTGGCCATTCTCTCCATAGAGTTTAGGAAATCCCACCTCTAAGAAAGATTAACGTAAGAAAAATCTAATTCTTATCTTGCTTGGGGTTTCAATTTTACATATTATAGACTAATTTTTTTAGCTACTTTTTAGTTTAAATTAATATTTAATTTTTAAATATTTTTGTATGATTTTCTATGGCTCTAAGGTTTCTAGAATAATTTTAATATGAGAGTGGTGCATTGAGTTATGATTGTCCCAATATGAGGTACTATGAATCTTCTATTTTCTGAGAAGAGATTATATTCAAGCTAAATTGACCCCCTTAATGATTAAACTTTGTCCTTTTGATATACTTTAAAAGGTTCTCTTAGAATTATGTAAGAATTAGAATTGAATGAATACTACCTTTGTACACCAACATATAATGTTTATAAATTTAGATAGTCTCAATCTAATTTTAGGAAAACAAAATAAATGTTGGTAGTTGAATTAGAAGAATAGTTTAGCCTCCAAATGACTCAGTTTTAAGTTAAAAATTGATATGTATTTAGTTTTATAAGTCTCTTATTCTTTTATAAAATTTCATGATAATTCATGATTATTTAGTCAACTAGGATAGTAAAAAAAATTTCTTTGTAGAATTATGCAATGGTTTGATTGATACTTACTAATTCATTTATTTATAGATAAATTTTTAGGTTGAGTATAGTCTATTTTATAAGGGATTTTATCCATTTTTTATGAATTATTATTTTAAATTATTATAAATCAATAATTCAAGAGGTAGGGTTCTTAATTCTGGTATCTTATAACCTGATGATCCCAATTTAATAGGTGTATCACTCTCTCACACACTTGATTATTAAGGAACATGATATTTCCTTGGCATCTTCATTTTTGAGTTCAATCATATAAGTATAAGTTTAATTCACTATAAAATAATAATTATATAAATTATCATTTGCATAATGTGTCTTGAAAAGTAGGTTTCGATTGATATGATCTTCATGAGCTAAATGTGAATATATATATATTTTATAAATATAAAAATATATAAATTATGATAATAATATCTTATATGTATGTATATATGATGACATGTAATGAAGGAATGCATGTATTTTATATGATGTACAGTGTGAGAGTGCACAAATATATTGTAATGTGCAATATACATATATACTATGACGTGCGATGTAGGATGATATGTATATATTATAACGTGCGGTGTGTGAGTGCACATATGTGTTATGACATATGTGTTCTCATGCGTGCACACACACACATATATATATATATATATATATATATATATATATATAATAACGTATGGTGTGAAAGTGCACATATATGTTATGATATAGAAGGTAGAAAAGTATTTTATTATATATATATATTTCAAAATTATGATTTTTGGATGACTTTTTAGTTTGCCAACATGAACTTTAGTGGAGGAAACTCCCGCAACCATGTACGCGGGAGAGAGAAAAAAAAAAGAACAATAGACTCACTCTTGGATGTAATTCCAAGGAGCACTTGGATTCAATAATTTTAAGATGTTAACCCATTTATGTAGTCGTTCAGAAAATAAATTAGTGATTACGCAATCACGGCAAATCAAATATGAGCTTACGAAATCTAAATAAGCGTACGATAAGGTTTGCATGTGTCACATAAATGCCTTGCCAAATCCACTCATTCGGCATGCCAATACCAAATTGACCTCTCGCAATCCAACAACACACATATATCCTTATCGATTTGGGGCTGCTACGCATCAACATCAGGATTAGGCGGCATTTGATTCCACGGCAACAATTATAACCCAGCAGCAAATTAACTCATATTGTATGGATTAAGATAATTTGACCGCGCTTCCCTCCACGTGTCAACCTTGACCGCGACCGTGGTTGGTCAACCGTAGTTATCCTCTTCGTACTACCGAAGCCTAACTGGCGTGCGCCGGCATATAATAATCCCAAACCATCGAACTCCGTTTTTTGTCCGTTTATGTCTTAAAGTCCATCGCCCACGTCGATCTCGTCGCGTCAGATCACAGCCGTCCAACGCACCGGATCGGGTCGTGATGACCTCCCCCCTCCCTTCTCGACACGTGTTTTCCCGCGTGACGATACTGCCCCTGGTTTGAAACGCCACACGTGTGCACCACCACTACACGACAAAATTTTGCGGCCATAAAGCCACCTTCCATCCTCTTCGCCCAAAAATTTCAACCTTCCCTTCTTCTTGTCTTAGCTCGGCAGTAAGATCATGTCGAATCCGACCAGTCTTCCACCGGGGTTCCGATTCCACCCCACCGACGAGGAGCTCATCCTTCACTACCTGAGGAACCGAGCTTCGTCGATGCCATGCCCGGTGTCGATCATCGCCGAGGTCGACATATACAAGTTCGACCCGTGGGAGCTCCCCGGTACGTGTTGCTCGCGACGCTCTCTCTGTGTTCTCCTCGAATCGTATGGTACTATTGCTGTGATGGTATGTTTGTGTTGGTGAAGCCAAAGCGCTGTTCGGGGATCGAGAGTGGTACTTCTTCAGCCCCCGGGATCGGAAGTACCCCAACGGGGTGCGGCCGAATCGGGCGGCGGCGTCCGGGTACTGGAAGGCGACGGGGACGGATAAGCCCATCGTTGCGAGCAAGGGGATGAGCGACAACATTGGGGTCAAGAAGGCGCTCGTGTTCTACAAGGGGAAGCCCCCCAAGGGGGTGAAGACGGACTGGATCATGCACGAGTACCGCCTCGCCGAAGCTCTGAGGAGCAACAATTACCAGACCATCAAACTCAGAGGATCCTCCATGAGAGTAATCTCCTCTCCGCTTCTACTGCATGAGACTGGCTATGCGTAATTAGATCTGATTCTGAGCTCACCCGCTGCTGTCTCAGCTAGATGACTGGGTCCTCTGCCGAATCTACAAGAAGAGCAATCATCAACTGCCGCTGGATGCAGAGCAAGAAGACACGGGCGTGGAGGCTGCCTCGCCACACAGCATGCAGCAGAACAGCTTCCTCAAGCTGCCGAAATCCTACTCTCTGACCGAGCTCCTCGACGCCGCAGATTACTCGACGCTCGCGCGACTGCTGGAGAACCCACCGGATGTACTGGGATCACAAAACTGTTCGATCAATTACCCCGATTCGAACCCATCGTTCATCCATCACTGCAACCAAGCCGTGCTTCCTGTTCCGATCAAAGACAACGTTCTGAAGCGCAAGCAGATAGTGAACAGTAGTTGCTTCGAAGAGGGCGACGAGTTCTCATTCCCCGCAAAGAAACCAACAGTTCCAAGGACGTTCGACAACACCGCGTTCGATTCACTGCCATACTCGTCGCTGCTGAGCTCTGACTTGGGCTTGCAGTTAGCCGCGCACAGTGCTCAGCAGGCCAAAGCAGCATACGAGATGTGACGACACAAGATGAAGATACAAGAAACAGCGATGAGAGGTTTAGCTTTTTTGTATACAAGTTTGTATTGATGGGGCCATTGAAGGTTGTACATGTTATGATGTCTGCGGTATTGATGGGGCCATTTGAAGGTTGTACATGTTATGATGTCTGCGGCAGAAACAAAAGTGCAATCAGCTATCTCAACAAAGCCAAGAAATTGTTGTTGGACTTCGACATTAGTGAAGCAATGATGTTGCTTTAACATGACTTTGGCTCCGTTCTTATCTGGAATAGATGCAGAAACTGTGCTTACTTTGGAACCATTAAGAAGAGATAGGGAAAGGTTCATATCCCCTGGAAGGAAGTGCAGTCAAACAAGTACCGTCTGAGATTCCACAAGAACTTGGAATATCCTGCTTATTATGTATGACAAGCCATGTGGAAGAAGGTTGCGGCAGCCACACCCCAGTTTAAGATGGTCCTTTCTGAACACACTGTTGTATTGAAGGCTTAACTTTACAGCCTACAGAATACTGAATTCTGATGATGAATGGGGAAAGTAGAAGCTATAACTCGATGATATACATACATGATTGGTACAATAAGTTATCCTTATCTCCTTAGATTAAATAAGGATCGGTGAAGTTTAGGAAAGGATGGTGAAGCATGCTTGGTCTCGTTGTAGAGTGGAGCATCTCTCCACCTGCTCAGGTAGGTAACTGATGTATTATTAATTAAACGAGTCTTCATGGGCTCTGTCAGTAGCTTCGAGAAGGATGCACAAAAAGACAAGTGTTGAAGTCACCAGAAGCCTTTTACGTGAAGAGCATGATACTCGTTAAGAGTTGTGGGGGCAACGCAGGCTATGGGTTGATGCTCACCCCAGGATATGATAAAACATGTAGAAAGAAAAACCATGTTTTTCCTCTTCCAAAAGACAATTAATGTTCGACAAGAGGGGGTCATCAAAAAAAATATTCTTTAAGCATAACAATTAGTACAAAAGATGATAATATATTTAGAATGCTCTACACTTTTATATACTAAAGGAGGACCGGACGAGATTTTCGAACAATAAGACGGTCAAACAACATTTTCTGTGGAAGATCCACTCGCTTGTCACATCATCGTACGATCAAAACTATCTCATATTGGGTATTTTTGTGTGTCAGGATTGTCACAAGGTTCGATGAGTAGACTCTGAAGAAGGAAGATTGCTGCGTAATGTGTTTCGTCGTTCGCCATTGGCTCGTCCGTCATGTGGTGGTCAAAGTTGACCCTTTTTTTATTGTTCTTATGTATTATAATGATTGTAGCGAAAAAAAATTAGCTATCCACCCTAGAATCTGACATAGGATTGAATGAGTATTTCATGTCACACAATAAATTTGGATGTGCTTCTTACGTCATTCATTTGCTCACCTATTACACCATTATGTGATAAAAAAACAGCATGTTTTGAGTCAATTTTTATGTATTTCAGTGGCTATGACATAAAATGCTAATCATCTTAGTATCATAAAATCTCTCAATTAGTATATAACTTGTAGGACAATTGTGTGGTTTGTATCACTCACCGTCCACTCGCCCGTCACATCCGATCAAAATGATTATTTTATATCAATCATAATAATATAACTTTAAGGACTCAATTTTTTTTTAATCTAACTTTATTTAAATGTCACCATTTATGATATCATCATTTTATCAAGCACATGTTTTTATTTTTTTCTTCCACATGTAATCATTTATATATTTGTGGAGTGTACGTCTTCTTCCCTTCCACAAGATGATTAACGTGAGGAGTTTGCCATCGTGAATCAACATGCCTACCTTCTGAGATCACATACTCAAATCACTTGAGCCAAAATGCAATACTCATTGCTTTTGCTCTTTTTTCTCCAAAGCCAAAATATTGACCTTGGCTTTCGTTTGTTTTGGTTTAGCCTTTAGGATCGATAACTTTTTCCTTCCTAGTTTTATTATTTCCTTCTCTTCTTAGGAACATCGTGAACTTTCTACCTAATTGTTGGTATCCGAACTTTCTACCTAATTGTTGGTATGTCTGTCGGGTCGAATATTGTGTTCTACTGTTAAAAAAACTTGATTGAAAGAAACGAATTAATTTGAAAGAAAAACTTTAAGTTAAATTAAAAATGATTTGGTCAAGTTAAGAGTTAGACTCTTTTTCCTTAAAGATAAATTTGCTCTGCACTAATGATTACAATTTAGCGATAATCATCTCTCAAGATACAACCATCGCTTCTTGCAATAATAGCACTCTAAATTACAAAAACACAGAACTTCATATGTTTTATACTCTCTCTTTGATCTATGTCAAATGAATGCAAGAATGTAGTTCATTTTTTTTATGAAAAAAATGTATGAGATGAGATCTATTTATACACATAAGAGAGACTCGTTAGGGTGAAAAGATATGATTGTTCATATCATGTTTGTTCGCTCGAAAGAACATGCCTATTCTAGTGAAAAATTTTCATTCATTTGGAAATGGTTTTAGCCTACCATTTCCAACAATCCTTCATAAGAATGAAATTTTTTTAATAAAATATACATGAATATGCAAACGCTAAAGGGAATAAACACGGGAGGATATTGCATCAAAAGAGGTATCTTATGATATTGAAACTTTCTTAGCAGAATACTATCGATTTACTTGACTAATTGGTAAACATGATGTCTTGAACTGTTCAGCTATTTGTGTAAAGCAAGATAATAGTACCCATATAATTTCTTACCTCACACCTTAGATTCTCATTGTTGTGTTCATTTTGGCTACTTCAGCCGATTCATAAGTGCTCTAGAGAATTTAAGCCTTAAAATTTTTTATAGAAGTGATCTCACTTCACACTAATATAGGTGACTTCCTATTAAAAATATCTCATCGATATAGAAATAATTAAAAGTATAATTTATCCTAATATACTCTGCATGTAGCATTTATTTATCATAGGAACATATTGAAATAGTCATCTAGGTGCTTACACTAAATCATTCATAATTTAGTTGTTCCATTAAACTAAGATCCTGGGATCTTCAATCAATAAGGTTGGGTTACCATTATGAAGATTTTTATTTGATAGGCTTTAATCTCATTCCCCTCGGTAACTAGTATATTTGATATCTTTGTAGCCCTTTAATAAGTAGATTCGTAATATTTTCCTTTGATTTCATATAATCATTTATGATTATATCATATGAGATCAACTACTTCATGATATTATGTCTTCGACGAATATATCGAGAATTACCTATAGTGCCTGAGTCTCACACATATTAAATTTTGATTAGCATATCAATAAAAATATAAATAATATATATATGTTATATTTATTTTATGATATGATTTATGATATTTACACTTTATGAATATGATAAATGATATGCTCATATTTTCGATTCATAAAATTGAAGCACATGTTTTTCAAAATATATCATTTTCAATGTTCTACGAAATATTGACTAAGCATGTATATGCATTAACATTTACGTTAAGTATAGTGCAACTAGCAAAAGGGTGCTAGTGAACTTTGAGATGAGATTAAATTATCTTAATATTTAAGGTGGAGTAGAAATAGTTATGTTCGAGGATCAATAATTGAGATGAAAAATGTCTTGAGTTTTATATGTTTTAAAATATTTAATTATATGTGATGTCATGATATGATTGATCCTATGAAAATATATTAATTTTGGATATTTTTGGATTATATATGTGAAGTTTAAAGGATTAAAATTTTTATTTTTATGTTTTTGAGGACCTGTTTGTAAATATAAATATACAGGGACTAAACTATAAAAGTAAACAAAAAGGTTATATCCCACTGCCTCCCAAGCACTTCTGCTTCCCATGTGAGGAGGGGTGGTGCGTCGGTGGACGAGAAGGGAAGAAAGAGAGAAGAGATCCCATGTGAGGAGGGGTGGTGCGTCGGTGGACGAGAAGGGAAGAAAGAGAGAAGAGAAGAAGAAGAAGAAGAAGAAGAAGAAGAGGAAGAAGAGAAGGGGAAGAGGGGGGAGCACGCGACTGCGCTCCTCTACCTTCCGCACGAGGAGCTGCAGCTGTGGAAGAAGAAGGAAAAGGGAGAGAGAGAAAGAGGAAGAAGGAGCAGTGAGAAAGCAAAGGAGGAAGGAGAAGGAAGAAAGGGCTACAGCCATGAGGGAGAAGGGAAGAAAGGAGGAGAAAGAACGAGGGGGAGAGAAGGGAGAAGCAGAGAAGGAAAGGAAGAGGAGTTGGTGGCTGCGACGGCTGTGAGGGAAGAAGGAGAAAATGAAAAGAAAATTGAGGGAGAAGAAGAAATAAAAGAAAGAAAAGAAAGAAAATATTTGTGGCTCCCTAGTACACTCGACCTTTCATACCGTCTTCATTTTTTAGTTAAGTCAAGTAAGTATAAGTCTAATCACTGTAAAATAGTGATCATATATATTTTCATATATATAATATATTTTTAAAAAATATTTTGAATTATTTTATCATAAAATTTTATGTTTTGAATGATATAATAGCTAAATGTAAATATATATATTTTATAAGTATAAATCTAATCACTGTAAAATAGTAGTCGTATATATTTTTATATACATAATATATTTTCAAAAGCATGTTTTGAATTATCTTAATATAAAAATTTATGTTTTGAATGACATGAAGCTAGTCATCAGCTAAATGTAAATACATATATTTTGTAAGTATAAGCTTAATCATTGCAAAATAGTGATCGTATATATTTTTATATGTATAATATATTTTAAAAAATATGTTTCAAATTATTTTAACATAGAATTTTAGGTTTCAAATGTGGAAAGCATGTTTCAATTATTTTAACATAGAATTTCATGTTTCGAATGTGGAAATATATTTTGAATTATTTTAAGATAAATGTAAATGCATGTATTTTATAAGTATAAACTTAATCACTGCAAAATAGTGGTCATATATATTTTTACATGCATAATATATTTTAAAAAATAAATTTCAAATTATTTTAACATAAAATTTTAGGTTTCGAATGTGGAAAGCATGTTTCAATTATTTTAACGTAGAATTTCATATTTTGTTTGTGAAAATATGTTTTAAATTATTTTAAGATAAAATTTCATGTTTTGAAAGAATTTTAAAAAACATGTCTTGAATTATGTTGATATAGAATTTTATGTTTCGATTGATATGATCGATATGAGCTCATTATGAGCTAAATGTAAATGTATGTGTTTTAAAAATATAAATGTATACGAGTTATGATGAAAATATTTTTCATGCATGTATATATATTTTGATATACGATGGGGAAGCACATGTATGTATAGGGTAAAGGCTCATAATTTTATGAATAATTATGTTTTATCCATGTACGCATATTTATATGGTAAAAATGCATAGTTTCAGGAATAGTTACATTTTATCAATGTGCACATATTTATATGGTAAAAGCGCATAGTTTCTGATAGGATCAAGAGCACTAAGAGGGGGGGGGGTGAATTAGTGCAGCGGATTAAATCGTTGGTTTCCAAAAATCTTTCTCACGATAGAAACCGAACTTGGAAAGATTAACTTGAATGTGTATTCGTAAAGAAGTGCAGCAAGATAATAAGCAAGTAAGAAAGTTTGCAGTAATAAAAAGCAACAATGAGATGCAAACAGAGATTACGCAGTTTTTCGAGTGGTTCGGTCAAATGACCTACATCCACTTGCGAGGCCTCTCTTCGATGAGGCTCCCACCTTCCACTAGCAAGTCTCTTGAAGGGGAAGGGTAAATACCCCTCTTACAACTTTCACAAACAGTTCACTCTCTTACAAATTTTCAAGAAGAAGGGAGGTGAACTCTAGCAAACTGAAAAACAAAGATTGCTAAGGCTTTTCCAAGACTTTTTTTCTCAATCACTTGCTGCTAAAAAGTTGTATTCTCAGCTGAGACTAGAGGGGTATTTATAGCCCTCAAGAGGATTCAAATTTTGGGCTCCAAAAATTTGAATCTTCTTAAGTTCCCGATGCTGGGAGGTGCCACCGCCCAGCCAGGCGGTGCCACCGCCCAGCGCTCGGGTGCTGGG
>LVTN01001342.1:69776-81898 GCA_001649415.1 Musa itinerans
AAAAATATATTCAAGCAAGCTTATTTTCAGGGACAATTTAACATACCTAATTCCCTTCTAATGAATTCAAATTGGTCTTCATTCAAGGCTTTTGTAAATATATCTGCTAATTGATGCTTTGTGTCAATGAATTCGAGAACCACATTATTGTTAAGGACATGATCGCGTATGAAATGATGTCTAACGTCGATGTGCTTAGTTCTGTTAGGACCGGAGTGGCACTAAGAGGGGGGGGGGTGAATTAGTGCAGCGGATTAAATCGTTGGTTTCCAAAAATCTTTCTCACGATAGAAACCGAACTTGGAAAGCTTAACTTGAATGTGTATTCGTAAAGAAGTGCAGCAAGATAATAAGTAAGTAAAGCAAGTAAGAAAGTTTGCAGTAATAAAAAGCAACAATGAGATGCAAACAGAGATTACGCAGTTTTTAGAGTGGTTCGGTCAAATGACCTACATCCACTTGCGAGGCCTCTCTTCGATGAGGCTCCCACCTTCCACTAGCAAGTCTCTTGAAGGGGAAGGGTAAATACCCCTCTTACAACTTTCACAAACAGTTCACCCTCTTACAAATTTTCAAGAAGAAGGGAGGTGAACTCTAGCAAACTGAAAAACAAAGATTGCTAAGGCTTTTCCAAGACTTTTTTTTTCAATCACTTGCTGCTCAAAAGTTGTATTCTTAGCTGAGACTAGAGGGGTATTTATAGCCCTCAAGAGGATTCAAATTTTGGGCTCCAAAAATTTGAATCTTCTTAAGTTCCCGATGCTGGGAGGTGCCACCGCCCAGCCAGGCGGTGCCACCGCCCAGCGCTCGGGTGCTGGGGGGTGCAACCGCCTAGCCAGGAGGTGCCACCGCCCAGCTCTTGGGTGGTGGGCGGTGTAACCTCCCAGCCCAGGTGGTGCCACCGCCTGGCTCTCGGGTGCTAGGCGGTGCAACCGCCCAGTCTGGAGGTTCCACCGCCCGACACTTGGTTTCTTGGTTGGGCTTCAAACTTAGCCCAACCCAAGTCCAAGTTTGGGCCCAGTTGGCCCCTAACCCAGATTTAGGATTAACTCTTAATCCTAATTTCAAGTGAACTACATAACTTGAAAACATTATAAGCATGTCTTCAACCGCGAACGTCGAATCTTGTTCTGGCGAGCTTTCCGAAGACCTTCTTCCGACGGACTCTCAGCAAGCTCCCAATCTTGTGATGACTTTAACGAGTAGCCGAGCCTTCTCGGTGATCTCCGCGAACCTTGCGACGATTTCGTCGGCGAACGTCCGACACGTTCCCGATTTCTTCTTGGTTGGTTCCGCCAGCATCTCCGATGAATCTTCGGTCTCTTAAACGTCAATTGAACCCGACTCCGGTATCCTTGCTTTATGTTTTCTGGTTATCGTAGTTTACCCTGCACACTTATCTCAATAATATGGATTAGATCAATCAACTCATCAATTGATTATATCATCAAAATCCGAGATTCAACAGTTTCATGAATAGCTACATTTTATCTATGTGCACATATTTATATTGTAAAGGCGCATAATTTCATGAATAGCTATGTTTTATCCATGTGCGTAGATATATATGATAAAGGCACATAATTTCATGATTAACTATGTTTTATCGATGTGCGCATATTTATATGGTAAAGATATATAATTTTATGAATAATTATATTATATATATATATATTTATTATAACGTGTAGTGGGAGAGTGCATGTATGTATCATGGTAAAAGCACATAATATCATGAATGACCATGTTCTCTTCCTGTGCACATATTTATTATGAGGCAAATTTTTTTATAAATTTTTACATTTTCAATATGTGCATATAAGTATTTCTAATTATTTTAAAATAAAATTTTATGTCCTTATATTACGCATGCTATGTGTAAGATTAAATGTTTTATGCTAATTATTTTGAAATATTATATATGACATGATGTATGCTAATATGATTAAAGCTATGAAGGCTTATACTTACTAAGTGAATTACTCATTATAGATCCTATTTTATAGGTAAAGTAATTAACACCTATAGGGAAATCTAGGAGCGACATCACATACGCAGCAGAAAAACATAAAACAAAAATCCTAAATATCTCAAAAGGTGTTCATCGTCATACGAAGATTAGTATGCAAAAACCCATGAAATTGAAAAATCACGTGTGAGATAATTGTGTTACCTAGGGAGATCGTATATCCCTGAATTCTTACAGATTTGTAGGAAAGGATGAAGGAGGTCAAGCGTCCTCATCTCTAGCGGTGATCCACATGGCAGGGGCTGCGAAGACGCTCCTCAAATCGCCCCCCAAATCTCCATACCTATTGGTTAAGGAGAAGGGGAGAGGAGAATAAGAGGTGGCAACCAAGAAGCCTAGCCTATGGCCCTTTGCTTCTCTCCTATTTATTGAATCTCGAATTTTGATGATGAAATCAATTGATGTGTTTGTCATCTAATGTGCGTTTAAGTGATGTAGGACTAGCTTCGATCAAAAAAGGCAAATTGATTAAAGCAAGAGGAATCAGACGTTGGGCCAGAGCAAATATATTAGAAGATTGGACGTTGGACCGGAGGATCGGTCGACGTGTCGGTAAAAGGCTTCAGTCCGTGAATTCGGGCATCGGGCTAAGAAGACCGGACATTGTGCCAAGGAGATCAGATGTTACGAGAAGACAACATGCTGATTGGGCAATACGCCGAAGGAGAGGACGATGTGCTGAAGGATTGGATGAAGCGTGAGAAGAACCAATGACATGTCGAACAACATAGGATTTACTTGTAATCGATTATGTCTAGATCAAGTTAGTTTAGAGTCTAATTGAGTCGGTTTAGAATGTAATTAGGCCAACTCAATTCTGGGCCAATTGGGCTACGTTGGGCCAAGTGAAAGGCCCAAACAATGACCCAATAGGTGGAACCGTCGTGGCACAATCTCCGAGATTATGTCAGGTAGTGGTACTGCCCAAACACACTCTCCGAGAGATTGTCAAGAGGTGGTATCGCCCAATGCCAGTACTGCAGGCGGTGGTATCGCTTAGCATAAGCGGTGGTACCGCCAGTACCCCAAAAATTGGGGATGAGACACTTTTAGACTCCAAGTTTGAATCCACTTGAGGCCTATAATTACCCCTCTTATCTCCAATTAACATACATAAGAATTAAGAGCAAAAAAGGAAGAAAAAACTATTGTAATATTGTGAGAACTCCTCTCAAACTCTAAAGTATTAGTGAAGTTTAAAAGAGGAGGTAATAGGGGTGTTAAGATTCTCTCCTGAGCCTGAAAAAGGAGAATAGAGTTGTAAGAAGGTGGTTGGTCTTTGCTTATTGAAGGAAGACCGCTAGTAAATGCCGGTGGCCTCGATGGAAGAGGAATTGAGAGTGGATGTAGGTTATGACGATTGAACTACTATAAAACTTAGTTTGCATTTCTATTCTTGCTATTTACCTTTATTGCAAACTGAATCCTTCCTTACACTACGCTTCTATACTCATTCAAGAAAAATGAAACAATTTTCATCGGAATCATATTTTTATCATACGAAGATTTTCAAAACCGACATTTTTATCTGCTACACTAATTCACCCCCCCTCTTAGTGCCGATTTGATCCTAACAGTTGGTATCAGAGTTATAATTTTTCTCATTTGGTTTAACACCCAAGAGAAATAGCTCTTTTCGACTTTTGAGAGGGTCATTCTATCATTCGTCCTCTAATGTTTAATGGGACAGACTACATATATTGGAAAACTCGAATGAGAGTTTTCTTGATTTCTTTGGATTTAAATTTATGGAGTATTGTTGAAAATGGCTTTCCGAAACCCTTTAGACCAATAAACAAATGGATTGATATAGAAAAGAAAATATTTTCTTTAAATGCTAGTGCTATGAACGCTTTATTTTACGCCTTAGACAAAAATGAATTCAATCGAGTTTCTATTTGCGAAATGACTTATGAGATTTGGCACACTTTTGAAATCATACACGAAGGCACGAATAGAGTCAATCTTTTGATGCGTAATTTTGAATTATTTCATATGAAACCAAGCGAAACCATCGGAGACATATACACTAATTTTATGGATGCCATCAATGGTTTAAAAGCACTTGGTAAAAATTTTTCGAATCTTGAACTTGTTAATAAAGTTTTATGATATCTTTCTAAAAATTGGGATTCGAAAGTAATGGCAATACAAGAATCAAAGAACTCGAACCACTTTCCACTTGAAGAACTTATCAGGTCTTTGATGACCTATGAAATGACTTGTATTGAACATGAGAACTACCTTCCAAAGAACAGGAAGGATTTGACACTTAGAACTCAAGAAGACCACTCGTGCGAAAGATCAAGTGATGATGACTTTAAACTCTTAACAATAACGCTTAAAAAATTTATGAAACAAGAATAAAAAAATAAAAAAAAACTAAAAAGAACATAACTACTTACTATGAATGTAAGAAGCCAGGTCACTCCAAAGATGAGTATATAAAACTGAAGAAGAAGTTGCTAAAGGACGAATCGAGCACATCCGAAGACGAGGAGCAAACCGATGAAGACGAAGTGGCGAACTTCGCTTTGGTAACTCAAATGAAACTCCTTTACTTTATTTTGAAATTACTTGATACTTTTTCATGAGTTATTTTTAAATTAGTTAGTAAAATAAAAAATATAAAAAAATATAAAAATATATCATGCTTCTCTTTCTAAGTGATTTTGAAAAAAATAAAATTTGAGCATGACAATTGTATGTTAATTCCTAGCACTAAGCATGAAAAGTTAGATTCACTTAAAAAGAAAAATGTATTACTACAATAAACAAAATGATTTTGATTGAAAATACCTTATGTTCAATGAAATCATGCTTGATGTTTTAATGATATAATGATGTAAGACATAATGAAAATGTTAAAAGATTTTGTATCTTGATGATTTTATATTATGCATGATGATTTGAAGTAATGATTTGAAATCATATATTTAGGAATTATGTGTTACACTTTTTTATCTTGGTGATTTTTGTGATAAATCTTGCTCTTTCCGTTTTAAACGATGATGCATGTTTTGATTTGGCGTAAAAAACTTGGGCATGCTTGTAAGGAATCAAACCACATAAATTGAAATAACTAAAAAGGGAATGCATTTTGAAAATTTCTCTATTTCTATCTTATCAATTTTTCAATAAGAAATTAATGAATCTATTTATGTTATGAATCTTGTGAACCATAAAAGTGATTTTGATGATTTGAATTTAATGGGTTTTATCAAAATCCTGATCTTGACTTCTCAAGATTTATAACTTGAAATTATTTATGAATCAAGATCTCTTATGTGTTCTTGTATCATTCCTTCTTATTGAGATTTATCTAAATGAATCATTCATGAATTGATCTTTCATCTTTAATGTCATGATTTTCTTATGATTACCTTTGTATTTATGTGATGCTTAGAGAATTGATGTAAGAAGGAAATAAATTGCATAATTATAAAATTTCCCTCTTCATCTTTCTTATTTACAATAAAAAAAGGGGAGAAAGAAAATTGCTAGCATATCAAGAGATCGATAAATCTATTTATTTATTTTTGAATCTCTTGAAAGGGACTTTATTGATTTGACAAATTGAATGAGTTGAAAATAATGATTAATGTTTTAAAAATAAATGTTTGTATCATGTTTGATGATTTTATATTTTGAAATTATGCATGATGAGTTGAAGTGATATTGGTTTAAAAATATTTATTCAAATGCATGAATCAATAATCCTTTTGTCAAATGAATCATGATTTTTCTTGTGAATTCTTGGAATTATAACTTGAGTCTTATTTTTGAATCAAGATCATTTCCTATCATGCTTTCTATTTACAAAAGAAGAAATTTATCAAAAATGATATATGGTCTTTTGACATTCATGACTTGATTTTTCATCTTTGTTATTTATCTTCGTCATGATTTGAAGATTGATGTAAAGGGAAAAGAATTATAACATTGTATTCTTCCCTTCTATTTGACAATAACAAAGGGGGAGTAAAATTTATTAGCTTGCATGTTCTAAAATGATGTAAAACTTGCTAAATTTGCTAGCTTACAAATTGTAAGGAGAAAAACTTGCTAGAAAGTAAAATTGCTAACTTGCACTTCTCAAAAGAGAAGAAAACTTGCTATCTTGAACATCACCAAGAATTGCTAGCTTGCAATCTCAAGAGAAGCAAAAGTGCTATCTCAAGAAGCATAACTTGCAAAGGAAGCAAAAAATTGAACTTCTCAAAAGAGAAGAAAGAAAATTACTAGCTTGCATGATGATAAAACTTGAGATTATGTTTATAATGCAATGATTTGAAATTATATATCAAAAATTTAATAGTTGCACTTCTCCTTTTTGTCGATGATAGATGATAAAAGGGGAGAAGATATGATGATATGAGAATCATACACGGTAAGATGTAATATACTTTGATATTTTGATACCATGATGATTTCAAATATTTGTGATGATGTATACAAAACTTATGATAATGATGCATGCAATGCAATGATATACATATAATGTGTTACAAATATTCATGATTAAATTTTCTTTGACTTGAATTCAAGGTTCTATCAATATGACATATTGATAGGGGAAGTTTAGTTTAAACTCTGTCATCAATTGGTTGTCATTATAAAAAAGGGGGAGATTGTTGAATCTTGGATTTTGATGATAGAATCAATTGATGTGTTTGTTATCTAATGTGCATTTAAGTGACGTAGGACTAGCTTCAATCAGAAAAGGCGAATCGATTAAAGCAAGAGAAATTAGACGTTGGGCCGGAGTAAACATGTTAGAAGATTGTACGTCGGGCCGGAGGATCGGTCGATATATCGGCAGAAGGCTTCAGTCCGTGAATTCGGGCATCGAGCCAAGAGGATCAGACATTGCACTAAGGAGATCAGATGTTGCGAGAAGACAACATACTGATTGGACAATATGCCAAAGGAGAGGATAATGCGCCGAAGGATCGGACGAAGTGCTGGAAGAACTAATGACATGCCGGACAACATAGGATTCACTTATAATCTATTATATCTAGATCAAGTTAATTTAGAGTCTAATTGAGTCGGTTTAGAATCTAATTAGGCCAACTCAATTAGGGGCAAATTGGGCCCAAGTTTGGGTTATGTTGGGCCAAGTGAAAGGCTCAAACAGTGACCCAACAGGTAGAACCATCGTGGCACAGTCTTCGAGACTATGTCAGGCGGTGGTATTACTTGTTTGGGTGGTGGTACCGCCCATACACAGTCTTCGAGAGACTGTTAGGCGGTGGTACAGCTAGATTGGGTGGTGGTACCACCCAATGTTAGTGCTGTAGGCAGTGGTACTACCTAGCACAAGTGGTGGTATCGCCAATACCCCAAAAATCGAGGATGAGATACTTTTAGACTCCAAGTTTGAATTCACTTGAGGCCTATAAATACTCCTATCATCCCTAGTTAACATATACAAGAATTGAGAGCAAAAAAGAAGAAAACGCTGTTATAATCTTGTGAGAACTCATCTCAAACTCTAAAGTGTTAGTGAAGTTTAAGAGAGGAGGTAGTTGAGGTGTAAAGGTTCTCTCTTGAGCCTGCAAATAGAGTTGTAAGAAGGTGGTTAGTCTTCGCCTATTGAAGGAAGACCGCTAGTGGATGCCGGTGGCCTCGACGGAAGAGGAATCGAGAGTGGATATAGGTCACGACGACCGAACCACTATAAACCTTTATTGTAAACCGAATCCTTACTTACACTACGCTTCTCTACTCATTCAAGAAAAATGAAACAATTTTCGTCGGAATCATATTTTTATCATACAAAGATTTTCAAAACCGATATTTTTATCCGCTACACTAATTCACCCCCCCCTCTTAGTGTCGACTCGATCCTAACACTATTTATAGAGGCCCATTGTCAAATTAACCCTAATAAATCCTGCCCTATTAGGTATTGGATCTCCATTCAACTACCCAAGTCTTTTAGATTAGTAGATCTCTACCTAATAATCTCTTATTAGCTCTTATTGGATCTCATCTATAGGATCCAATAATTCAAGGGCTTATTGGATATCCAATAAGATAGGGGCTTTGGCGGATATCTCATATCCGAACTTCTACTCGTCGCAACACTTACCATATGTGTGTGACCCTCTAGGCCTAATATCGAGTTGGTCATGAGTCATACTTATTAGAACTCCTTCCGACTTAGTGAATTATTATCTCCATAATAACTCACTCGACTCATTGACTACAGATATATTAGGCCACTACATCGTAGTTCCTAGACGATATAGGGGAATCTAATCATTTGGTCCTATCTGTCCTTAGTTATAGTATACCTATAGTTCATCGTTCATCTAATATCTCATAGACCGTATACCAGGAATTGTGCTATCAGGCCCATATGGTTTCTCCTCGAGTCTCATTCTAATTGGATTCTCCTTGAGAATTTTTTCTCTCTCAATCTAAATGATCTTGGCCAAAGATTTGTCTAAACAAGAACACATGAGATATTTCTCTCATGATACCGAGAGCAGATGATCATCTATCGACACTCAATAGCCCTCGTAAGATTGGCTGCCGCTCTCGATGACCGGTTATACTAGATCTGGAACTTTCAAACCTATAAGTCTGGTATCAAAGAGTGGAGTACTTATACAGGACATCCTTGGTGTCTCAAGTCTAAGGACTAGCTACACTATTGGGATGACAAAATCGCTATCTGATAATGAGGTATCATCAACCATCCAATATTCCATGAGCGGATGAATTAGTGAACTCATTCTCCAATGAGTACCTGCACTATAACCCTGGTATCCCCACATGAGCAGTTATGAGACCAATCGATTCTATCATATGGATAGGTATATAGCATAACAATCTGTCCAATTATCTTTGCTGGTCATAAATGCCCTACAAGCCAATCACATGAGTAATAGCACATGTGACATGATATGCATTCTTTCTGCTAATTATATTATTTGGCATTTTATCACTTTATATTACATGTTGCATGAATATATTATGATGTCTATGGATTTATATAATAGGAATCGGATCATGATGAGATCATGATAATGAGACTGATTCACCTTTAAACACAGATCCTAAATCATCCCGGTCATAGGTTGCTCGAGAGAGACATCGAGATAACTGGACAGACTGGTGTACTGTATACCTTTGGTAAACATGAGGTAATTAGATTGACCAACGTGGCCTTCTATCGTTATAGGTAAGGACCGATTCTCGATGTAGGTTGAGTTGGTCGAGTCCCTCGGACTCACATATATTGCGATTCGCTATCTTGCCTACAACATAGAGATGTCACCGGTGACCTAAGGACATTGTATGCTTGGTCGAGTCCCTCGAGGGTATATCATCAAATCAGACTCATCTTGTAATGATGGTGTTGACTTAATCGAACATCATGGTTGGTTGAGTCTTTTGAGACTATGGTGTTTGGGAGGTCGAATAGGATGAGAATCACAAGAAGTTATGATCGGCAAGAGTTGCCTACCTTTTGGGCTTAGTGTGACTGGTCGAGTCCTACGAGGTTACATTAAGACGCTGATTAGATCCTGACCCCCACTAGAAGTTTGCCGGAGACTTCCGTTTCACGTGTTGAGGGTGTCGCGTGACTCACCAGAAAAATAGTGGGAGTAGATAAAGATAGAAGTCTATATCTTATTTGTTTTTTTTCTGTAAAATCTGTATGTTATTTATTTCTGCTGTATCTTTATTTTTAGAAAATATTGCTTTCAAATCCCTTACATGACATACTTGATGTCAACCACCTCATTGGTCCAAATTATATGGATTGGCTTCACAACTTGATAATTATTCTCACAGTGGAGAAAATCGTATACGTCCTTAATATAGTGATGCCTACACTCGAGAAAGGGGCAAGCGAGGATGATATCACTCGCTAGTGAGGTACATAGATGACTCCACTCTTGCGTAGTGTTACATGTTGGGCTCCATGACTCCTGAGTTACAAAGGCAGTATAAAAAGATGGATGCAAGGTCCATTCTCCTACATGTCCATAAACTGTTTGAGGAATAGGGAAGGAGTCAACGATATGAGATATCCAAAAGCCTCTTTCGCGCTAGGATGAATGAGGGTACATCGGTTCAAAACCAAGTCCTAAAGATGATTGAGTGGATAGAGAAACTCACAAGTCTAGGAATGGTCCTAGAGGATAACTGTAGGGAAATCTAGGGGCGACATCACATGTGTAGCGAAAGAATATTAAAAACAAAATCCCTAATTTCCCAAAAGATATATTCGTCATCGTGCGAAGATTGGTGCACAAAAACTGTAAAACTTAAAACTGCGTATATGAAAGATTGTGTTACTTAGGGAGATCGTATATCCATGAATCCCTACAGATCTCTTGGAGAGGGTGAAGGAGGTCAAGCGCCCTCCTCTCTAGCGATGATCCATACAATAGGGCTACAACGATGCTCCTCAAAACTCTAGGCCTGTTATCTGAGGAGGAAAAGGGGAGGAGAATAGGAGAGGCAACCCAAAGAGGCTATTCCCTATGAACCATTGGTTCTCTCCTATTTATAGAGGTCACCCATGAAAGAACTCTTACGGATTTTAAGCTTGGGGTTGATCGCTTTAGGGGATCGGCCTCCTTAGAACTCTATAGGGGTTCCTTCCTCTAGGTTGCTGCTCAAAGGCTACTAAAAAGATTCATTTATTACTTAGCAAAGGAGGATGAATACATGACTATTTATAGGGCTTCTAAATCATAACTCCTAATAGGACTCCTACTCAAGACTCATACTTCTAACCAACTCCTAATAGGACTCATACTTAAGACTTATATTTCTAACCCACTCCTAATAGGACTCATACTCAAGACTCCTACTTCTAACCAACTCCTAATATTTTGTTAGGACTCTAGCTAGGAGAGTCCTAATTGAAAGGGGCATTTATATAAAACTTACTTAGTTGACCCCTATTAAAGAGGTGAAGATGCCGGCTAAGGATAAGATTAGTTTGGAGGTTGCTTCTTAGATAAGTATTAGGAGTTGGTTCGAAGTATGAGTCTTGAGTAGGAGTCATATTAAGAGTTGGGGTTTAGAAGCCCTATAAATAGTCATGTATTCATCCTCTTTTGACAAGGAATAGATGAATCTTTTCAGCAGCCTTTGAGCAGCAACTTGGAGGAAGAAACCCCTACAGAGTTCCAAGGAGGCCAATCCCCTAAACAGATCAACCCCAAGCTTAGAATTCGCTAGGGTTCTAACACTTGGTATCAAAGCAGCATTTTTGGCATCTCGTTGCCCTTCCATAGCCATCTATCAGCCCTCTACAACTGCCTAAAGCAATTCCCATAATTGCTTAAAAGATCATCATCGAATTCCGTCATCATCTCCACCACTGCGGATCATCCTTTGATCTCCCCGTAATTACAACAAGTTCCGATTTCCTACCTTATTGCTACTGCAATTTAGTTATCATTATTCAAAAATAAAAAAAAATTATTCCTATTCCTATATTGCTGCATAAACTTTTCGTCACAAGGTTTTCATCTCTACGACGAAAGATACATTGCAAGTTTGTTTGATCTTGCTACTATGTTTTTTCTGTCCAAATCTCTACAAAATTTTTACGATAGCTTTGACACTTCCTACAGCAGATTTCCCTTTGGTTTCATAAAAAAATTCTCAATATAAACCACTAACCTTTTACATTCAAACTGTTACACTTTAGACGTAAAAATCTACTGTAGTACCTTTCCGTGATCCTCAATTTTTCTGAACCTTCCACCACCCCATGCCATTAACCCGTCAACAGAAATAAGATAGGGACATCTCTAACCTATAGGCATATACTATGGCTTCTCAAGATCCAATTGATGCCAAATTTGAAGCATTGGAATCTCGGATTGAATCGCGGCTTGAATCGCACTTGGAGGACAAATTGTGCGCTTTGTTTGTAGAATTCAGAATTGGACAGCTGCCGAGTCCAACCAAATTTCAGCAAGGAGAGAGTTCAGAGAGACTTCCAGAGAAGGAGGGATAGCCCTTAGACATGCTTCAGCCACGCATAAGGGTGGACATCCTGCGATGGGAAGAAGGAGACATGACGGGGTGGATTTCGCGTGTCGAACGTTAC
>LVTN01001343.1:0-81739 GCA_001649415.1 Musa itinerans
GCTAACCTTCCTCTTCTTCACTAAGAATCTTACAGCTTTTCTTTTAATTAAAGCATTACATCACCAGTGTTTTGATTTAACAGGCATCTTCTTTTCTTGGGGTAAAAGAAAAGAATCCTTAGCATGACTGCAATTTTAATTAGGATAGCGGATGTGAAGGCAACTGCAACATTGCAGAGGTGAAGCTTCAACAGTTGTGCAAATATATTGCTTCAAGACCAAATATCATTTGGTCTTCTGCATCAAAGTGTGCTATGGATTTTGGCATAAATCAATCGATCATTTGATTGATCATAGCACTGAGACATTCCATACGTGATTTGGCATAAATCAATCAATCAATTGAATTGATCATAGCTGCTGCTATTGTTCCTGCCAGCTTAACTACTTGAAACCCTTTTTTTTCTTAAATTCTTCTGTTTTATCTTTTTACAGAATTCATAAGATTGAAATGAAATTGATATTATTTAGATACTAAACGTGTGCAGTCGATGGTCTTTTTTGTCTTCATTATTTACTGAGAAAAAAGAAAAAGAAAAAGTTTGATGCCCTCAAGGTTAGAAAGAACTAGAATTTATATTGAATAACACAAAAAGAATCTTGAAAAATTAAAAACTATTTAACAAATAGAAAGCTGAGAAAAGTCAAATAATATTTTATACAATTAGAGATGTATGAGCTTAAAGATATTATAACTGCATAAATTTTTCATTTTCAAAGTTACTTGGTCGTAATTGAGGAAGGAAATACCAAAAATAAAAAAAAATATAGTTTAGAGAAAATTGAGAAAAAAAATAAAATAGAAGTGAGAAATCAAGGTTTATAAATGATAAAAATTCTTGGAACAGGTAATAATAATTGAGAACATTATGCTTTGAGATGACTATGTCCTTAAGCTAAAATTTAATATGAGGTAAATAATACGATCATGAACTCCACACGTGGAATCTAATCGATGCTTTTTTAGGTATGTCATGTTTGGGGGGAGGGAGAGAAAGAAAAAATCAAAATCCAAAGAGAAATTTACTAGAGATTAATAATCAAAAATACATACTAGTAAGCTAACACAAAATTAATGCGTTTCGATAAATCCTTACCTATATCAATCGAAAAAATTATATTCTTCAATATATGAGATTAATTACAAGATTATTTAGTTATCCCCCTTCAAGTACGACTCTCCTTATTCACCTCTCATATAAATCTTGATAATTCTTTTTAACCCTTTGTCGAAACCCTAAAAACCATTCTTAGGATACCGAAAGTGTCTTACCTTCTCCTCTTACTAAATAATCATGGTAAAGTCATCATAGATAATATTATTGATAATATTATCTATGATGCAAATATGAATAGTACTCACACACTTTACCTTAAGCTCCTTTCAATTTTCATTAGTCTTTTTTTTAATTTATCTACTCGTCCTTTCAATGTTTTTACTATGTTTTTTAAAATTTACCTACTAAAATTATATCTTTAATCCTTTCAATGTTTTTACTATGTTTTTTAAAATTTACCTACTAAAATTATATCTTCTATTAAATTTCTTCCTAGGAAAACCAGTAAAAACCAACCAATAATATCCTTGTTGAATTTTTAATCATCGAATCTTTCGAGCTCTAATACCATTTAATTAATAAATAAAAAAATTCTAAAAATCAAAAGAGAAAGTTGACACAAGAATATACCAGAAAGTTTATATAAGATTAATATGATTTAATAAATTCTTGCTGACGTCTACGAGAAAAATTATAATTTTTAATATATGAGATCAATTACAAAGCTCTTTAATTTATCCCCACTCAAAGTATGACTTCCTTTGTTCACCTCTCCTATAAACCTGAAAAATTCTCTAACCCTCTATAAAATACCTAAAAATCATCCTTAGGAGCACTGAAAGTATCTTGTCTCTCCCTCTAACTAAAACTATAGGAACAAATCTTAATTCATTAAAGAGTTTTAATTTAATTAGGACACTACTAATTAATACTCCTAAAACTACTTATCAACTTTAATAATATAGATGATCTACCAACTAATTTAAATACAACTAGGACTCCTAAAAATATACAACAATCTTAGTAATATCAACTATCAAACGACTTTCCTTCTTCATCTCTCATAAAAAAAAACTCACCAAAATGTCTTGCTCCTCCCTCTCACCAAAACCATTGGAACATATCCTAATTCACTAAGGAGTCGAGAACTCTATCAGCTAGTTTAAAGATAATTAGAACTCCTAAAACATGCTTATCAATTTTAATAATATCAATCATCAAATACGACCAAAATTTTGCTACATGTGTCACATGAATATTCCCTTATTAATATGATGGACGATGCTTCCTTAAGCAGCCTTCTTAGGTATATTTGGATTCAAACTAATACTTCAAAAGCATTTGACGCCTACAAACAAACGTATACTAACTTGATATGAATTTGTGTTAGAAGAAATTTCGACGTAATCTTTCATTAGAAATAAGACTTGAAATATATATATCTTTTTGCCCTCCAATCGAAGTGACAAAGGGACACGAATATTTGGAAAAATAAATCGATCAGATCAATTTTACTGAGACAACAAATCGACAATGAAATCTCACTAGATCACATTCCGTGTCAATCCATTCCCTCTTCCACGCACAAGAAAAGCAAGTAATATTTCCCGGTGAAACAAAGATATGCCGTGAGACACACATCACAAGGTGATGGACGAAGTACTGCACCAGCAGTCATGTAATATTCCTTCACCACGTACATGAACCTCGACGTTCTTCTCATCTCACCTCACCTTCTGCTGCCCCTACATAAACTCGCGCCATCTCGACGTCCCCATCATCTTCATCCGACAAGGCAAGACATGGAGGAAAACGTCTGTTCGGGGGGGCCGTCATGGGCGGACCAGTGGGACACCAGCGATCACGCCGACCTTGCCAAGGGGAAGGAGGAGAGCGAGAAGAAGAACAAGAAGAGCGGTGGAGGGTTGAAGAAAGGACTGGAGAAGACGAAGGGCGTGGCTTCGTCGGGCTTGAAGAAGGTGAAGGAGGGATCGAGCACAGGGTTTCAATGGATCAGAGATAAGTTTCAGAAGGGGACGGACAAGCAGTGAGACCAACGAAGAAGAAGAATAAGCAGATGCATGGCGTGCGGTAGATTGGTGGTGTTCTCTAGCTGTGTGTGTGTTTGTGTTGTAGTAGTGCTCATTCTACAGCTTTGCCATTCGTGTTTGATTGATCGATCGATCGCAACAGTTTCGTTAATGCTCATCTTCTTGTTCTTGTTTGGGTTTGATCTTCACATTCTCCCGGAAGAATAATTCTGAATGTTACATCAAATCAAATATGATTTAAAAAAATTTACATAAATAAATAAATATATATATATATGTTTCTTTATATTATACTCGAGAAACACAAAAGAACAAAGTGATTAGTAATTTGAAGAGGTGCCAAAGAACAAAAGGAAAATTAAAACCAATCATTTTTATTTTTGGAAAAGGACGATTAACATCTTTATTAAAGATCACTTAACCAATTGCATGATATTCATCGAACATATATATGGCACATTAGCATTAGTGTATATAGAAAAAAAAATTTAGAGATACATTTCCTCCGTCCCTCTTTTCCTTTTTTGTTTTTCCTTTTTTAGACTAAAAGATGATTTTTTGGGCATATTCTTTGTATCCCTTTCGTTGTTTTTTTAATGATCACCATATCATCTCATCACTTTTCAAATTTCTTTTTTTTTATCATTATACTAAAAGAGCACCATTGATGTCAGCCCCAAGCTTAGATTAAAAAATATGTAAGATTACGATAAGTCATCGATAATTTATGTAAACTATGTCAGATCTTATGAACATGAGTATTGGACAGTTAAAAGATAATATATATAAAAGAACTTATATTGCTGACATGAATGTGTAAAATTATATATGAAGATGAAAAAAATATTTTTATTCATTAATAAGTATGTATCGCTTCATATAATAAAAAAGAATCATAAAATGATTAATGTTAGCGGTAAAATGAGATATAAAGAAAGATTAAAAATTCTTAATAAAAATTATAAATATATATATTTAAATATTTTAAACTTGATTAAACATATGACTTTTTATAGGCATCAATAACAATAAAATGATCCATATAATCAACACCAAATGATTGAGACTTATGATTATATGATATATATATATATATATACACCACATAATATTTCAATTGAAAAGGCACTCATGAAATTGGTTAACTTTGCATATTTTGAAAGGTCACCTATGTTTGGATAAAATTGATAGGTTTGAGTTTATGCTAAAATTTGTCACTAATATATCCATTTCATGCATTGCATGACTTCCCACAATTAGTTTTAGAAATTCATCACATTTATTTTGTACCAACACCATCACAGATGTTTAGAGAAGTTAGTGTTTCATGGCATACACATATTGATCACTAAAACATATTTTTAATACCTTTTCCCAAAATAAAAAAAATATAAAAATTATACATAGTGTATTAATATTTTGATATATTTTTAATGAAGCGAATAAAAGTTCGACGTAGAAAAATAGAAGTCACAATAAAATCAAGAAAGGATTGCAAATTTTTTATTTTTAATAGTTCTATTCGTCGTGTCAAAGCATATAAAATAGAGTTTATAGAAGGAAAAATTCAAAATTCTTGGCAAAAAAAGAAATAAACCTTTTTTTCTTTATTGGACTAATTTAGAAAATTTTATTTACTTCTTATCGATCATATATCTCTCTCTCTCTCTCTTTCTCTCACACACACACACACACATAAACAGACAAGCCTTCACCGATTAGGGGAGATGGAAATCAAGATGGAAATCAAGATGGAAGGGATGATGAGGCCTCGAGTCAAAGAAATCATGGTCGCATGGGATTCCCATAAGCTCCTCCTACAATGTTCTCGCATGGCAACTTGAACCTTGACATGGCATCAAAGAACTTTATCCTCCATTATCTCTCTGATAAAGATCGACGTCAATCTCGCAATGCCACATGTCTACATCCACAACGTTACCTCAATCTAGGAAGAAAGATGATCTATCAAACAAAGTGATCTATCACCATAATCCACCGACTAAGCTCATGTCATATTATAAATTATCCTCATGAAAACTCATCTTTCGTACTTAAAATATTATTATTTTTTATTATTTCTTATCGAGCATCAGGTCTCATCCTTTTTTATTGGTTAGTGGCATTGCGAGATTGACATGTGGCATCACGATGATGCCACATGAAAACTCATCTTCCTCGCACGGATTCTGCTACTACCCTCTCTCTCTCTCTCTCTCTCTCTCTCTCTCTGCTACACGATGATGCATCGACGAGAAAGCAGGGGAAGTAAACTAAGCAGCGAGTGCGATCGAGATGTTTCCTCCCACCTTCCCATGCACATCTCCCACTGCCACACGCGTGAGCTCATTATTTTATCGACCCAACATAGTTAAGCAAAGCGAAGGTTTAATGATGCGCACCGGGCGCTGTCTCCCTCGCCTCATGGCGATGCACAGTCTTCTTCTTCTTCTTCCTCTGTGATGCCTACATAACACCCCACAAGGTGTCTTCTTCTTGCAACCTTCCACCACACACTCTGCCTCCTTACATAATCCTCAGGCTGCACCTCATACAGTAGTAGTAATCTTTTCTCTGCTGCTCCCTGAGCTTGGTGGCGTCTGCATTAAACTATACTGGGAGCTGGTGGATCTGTTGATGTTACTTCTCCATATCCTAAGCTTCTTTGGCCCACACCCTCCAATACTCCAAACATTGCGCGTTTGGATGCTCCCCCTTTATATATATATATATACTCCCCCCCTATATATATATATATATATATATATATATATATATATATATAAATAAAAGAGAGTAAGAGAAGTAAACGCATAAATGTGGGAGTGATGAAGGGGGATATTAATATATGATGGCATCGTGCTGGGTAGGATTCCTCTTTATCGTCTCCGCGGCGGCTGCATCGCAGACCGAGAGAGACCGCCTCCTGTCTTCCAACAAATATCGGGTGGCGGAGATTTGTTTTGTTCTCTTCGTTTCCTTCTCATTTTCCTGCCATCTTCCCAAGGCCCGTTTGTCGCTGTCCCGTTGCTGCTTGGAAGAAGGGAGAGGAGAGGAGAGGAGAGGAGAGTAGAGGGGGACTGGTGTTGGCGGTGGCATTTGGGCTTTGTCATGTCGTGGGGGGTTGGGGGACATGCACCTGCTGCGGTTCCATTCTTCTTGTGATAGAAATCCATGGGATGCATCTGATATGGGGTGTGGGAACCTTGGGAAGACAGCCAGCTGAGGTGCAGGGCATGGCCTCTGCTCTTGCACTTGTTTTGCCTCGATCCACTCGGAATTAGCAGCTACAGTGCGAGGAAGAGAAGAAAGGCAGCCCCTTTCTGCTCCGGGGTTCTATTTCTCCTGCACTCTTCATGATTCGCTGTAGGAGGCGAGATACATGCTAGATCCTGTTAATTTGGCGCAGACATGGAATCTGGCGATGGATTCTTTGCCCTCGACGAGTTCCGTCTGGATCCGAAGTGGCTCATCGATCCCAAGTTGCTCTTCGTCGGGCCGAAGATCGGGGAGGGCGCTCACGCTAAAGTCTACGAGGGCAAGTGAGTCGCTTGGCCGGGATCGATGATTCTTGGAGACACTGTTGACTTGCTCGCTTATGCTTTGCATCTTGCATTTGGGTATGGTGTGTAGGTACAAGAATCAGAATGTTGCTGTCAAGGTCATGCACAAGGGGGACACCCCCGAGGAGGTGGCGAAGAAGGAGGCCAGATTCATGAGGGAGGTGGCGATGCTCGCCCGTGTTCAGCATAAGAACCTCGTCAAGGTTCGACTCCACTGGTGGCGCCCTAGTCCTAGCATTTTTCTTCGTTTCCGTTGATCGTTAGCGCGATGGTGTTGCCGATTTCAGTTTATTGGAGCTTGCAAGGAGCCTGTGATGGTGGTGGTCACCGATCTCCTGCCGGGAGGGTCGCTCCGCAAATACTTGGTAAACTTGAGGCCACGGAGCTTGGAGCCTCGAGTTGCTGTTGGCTTTGCACTGGATATAGCGCGGGCTATGGAATGCTTGCATTCTCATGGGATCATTCATCGTGATCTGAAGCCTGGTAATTTTCTTGGAATGATCTCTTTAATATCTAGAATTCTCACAATTACAAGTCATATACCTTCAACCTTACTGATATGCACATTATATGTCCTCTGATTTATTGTTTTGCTGTATATAGAATGTCATCTCTATATCACAACTCCCAGTCGTAGTTGTTTCAGAGTATTACCTAGAATGGTCTATGATAATTTACATTCAGTACACATTTATCTAATTACTGGAGAGACAAACTTTATTCCCAAAAATTCATGTATTCCTGCATCCTGACCGGAAAGATGTGTTTCAAAGTTCTTCCTTGGAGCTTATAAACTACCCAATATCTCACCAAGAAGTACTACAGCGGAACTATTATTCTTAAGAATTGAAATATTGCATAATTACCTTCAATCTTTACTATCTTTAAATTGAGATATCAAAACATGTGCATTTTTATACTTCTTTTGCTGCTTCCACCATGTCAACATCTATGTGCATGTCAGAAGTTTTTTTACTTGGTAAATAATTATATCTTTGCTATTAGTAGACACTATGATATGATATTGGATTATCATAAATTGATGATGGAATATTTGTTTTTTTCTTTTAAATGGGTAAGGGGCAAGGATTTAAAAACAGGTTATAACTAATACGTGTCCATTGTCGGACGAGTAAAGTATGTTGGTGTGGGATGGTATAACCAAGTTAAGCTGCTGGAAAATTGATATAAAGAAAGTTTCACATTCCCTTACTAATCCGACAGGGTAAATAATGCTATGTACTGGTATGGGGTCGAACCAGTAAATATTGTTCGGTATAGTTTGGTGTTTGAATCCATGGATATGGGTATTATTAGATCCTAAAAATTGACTGTGGGTGCATATGCTGAATCCTTGGGTAACTTTGTGATCTTTCTTGACACATAGATCAAATTCCTTCTTGTCCCTCAACTCCTCCGCAGCATTTAAACTAAATCCATGTTCCCTTTACATATGATACTCTATGAATCATAGACATGATTGACATATATGTTATTTATTTCATTCCTTTCGAGTGATAGTCTGGAGCTCTCTCTAGAGAACTCCATGTTTTTGAAATCAAAGTGTAACTCAAAAAAGAGTTGAGATGTTGGATTAGATGGCGAAACTTTATGATTTGAGCAAAATAATACATGGAGATAACATTATTAATATATATCTGATTCCACTGTCAAACATAAAAGGCATCCATGGCCTTCAAGGTGTACCACCTGATATACCTTATACCAGCTTATTTTGGTCGGCCTTATAACGAGTTGATTTCGACTAAAATTTCCTAGTCCATGAACCGAGCACATCGTACCATACCATTTTGACCGAAATTTCATTCCTTGATTGGTATCAAGGTGAACCTAGTATTGAACATGCATTGGTGAATGAGCACAAGTAGGAAAGAGATATTCGTGGATAGGATAAGAGACATAAGCCACCACTAGGTTAGGTTGTGGACCTCACATACCGAGTACCAAAGAAATGATTCTGGGTTATATGGTAGAACTTAGAACTTCACAAGGACATTAAGCCTTTGAAAAGGAAAAATTGATATCTCGATTAGGCTCACATCGAAAGTATGAAGATAATTGTGATGGTTCACAAGGATTGGCTTTATTATTTTGGACCACATTGTTCCAGACCTTCCAAGTTAGAGTTAGTAATAGTTGCATAATAGTAACTTGCATTTGTTGAACTTCTATTGGACCAGTCATTTGAATTGCTGTCGGTCTCCTAATAAAAAATATTACATATATAATTTTTTTCTTGAGGAAAATGTATGCAGTGTTAATAAGATCATGAACTGTGAAGATCTTCATATGGTTCACTGTATTTTTCTCAGAAAATTGATTTCTCAAACTGAATATCATAATTGACGTATAACATTATTTTTGTTTTCTTCCCTTTTTTTCATTTAATAACAGATATTCAACGGATGAAAATGCCAACGTTTACATAGTTAAGAAAATTCAGATGTGAAATAACTTATTACTTTTCAATCTAGAAGATGGTATTGTCTTGACCTTTTCCAGTCTTTGGAAAGAAAATGGTTCTAAGGCAAAAATGCTCAAACATCAAGATAGTATGCATGGTAGGCACATTAGGGAAGGTGACCATGATATTCTCATTATTGGTGGATAAAGAGACTAATTATCTCCATTGACCTACTGTAAATAATATTGATGCTAGGTATTTGTGTGTTTGGTCTTATCAATTTTGGTGGCTAATAGTTGCAGGGAAAATTTCTGAAGAGATTAATTCAAAATGATCCAGAAGTAAGATATAACATAAATCATTGTTTGGAAGTTTTCCATCGATAGCAAGTTTGTTGAATTTTGATACTAATCCAAGTTTCATCCAAGGAAAATGAGCAAATCCTAGATACACAGTTGAATGATCACTGCAGCAGGAGCACATTGCATCAGAGATCACATGCTTGCCGTGTGCAGGATTAAGACTAAGATATTTGTTTCAAAGTGTGCTCTGCAAGAGAATGAGTTGTGGTTGACACTTCACACTCCTCTCATGTTGTCTTCTAGAATCTTGAGGAAGTTTTGGTACTCCTTTGCTCTTCTTAATTAGATAGTTTCATCAGTCACTAATCTGTCAGGATCTTGAAATTAAGGATTATTAAAATAGAATAGCAGTGCGATTAGCTACTATAACAGTATGTGCCATATAGGAGACCGGATTAGCTCATGTTATTTCTTCTGTGAAAAAGGTTAGTTGTTCGGTTGAATGGCATTCTTTTTTATTGAATCAAGATGTGATTGTCCAGGTGAACATATATTTAGCTTGTTATGTACAATTTCCTGCAGTAGGATTATGTATTTCATTTCTGCATGTATATTCTAATACATGTAATATCAAAATTCTTTTTCTTTTGATTTTCTTTGAAGGATTTTGTAAGGATGAAGTTTATTGTCATTTCTTCTTTATTTTGGAACCCTAATTACTCTTTTCTTTTGGAGTTTTTATGTTTTGTTTTATGTTTATGTTCAGTATGTTTTCAGTTTTCTAATGATTATCTAGAGGTTCTTTATCAAATCTTCTAGGTAAAACTTATCTTACTCCTTTTTCAGAGGATGGATGATACATAATTTTCTATATCATAATTGGCTGTTGATTTTATTTTATTTTTTGCAATGCACATGGAGATTTATATTTTGGGAGCATGATCCGATGATGCTGGACCATTGAATTCCCACATCATACTCTTCTGTTGATTCCTTGTTTTTCAATACAAATGGAGTTTTACATTTTGGGAACATGAGCTGATGATACAGGGGCATGACAAAAATGGAATGTGCTTGATAACTTTATAGAATAGTTTAATAAAGATATCTGAAGACTTATGTTAAGAAATGCTTCTCTCTTTTGTTAACAGATGAAAAGAAAACAAAAGAGAGGGTATTGGATGAATTTTGGGATTGATCTCTACTTTGTCAAAGTCAAAACATAAGAAAACAAAAGAGAGGGTATTGGATGAATTTTGGGATTGATCTCTACTCTGTCAAAGTCAAAACATAGACTGGGCAAGGTTATTAATAACTTCTTGTTCACTTATTTTGACACGAGTTATATTGAACATTTTTGGTTCCTGCTTATACGAGTGACATTGGAGACAAAATCAAGGATATAGATCGTCATATATGCTTATTATAGTTCCTGCTAATATAAGTGAATTTTAACATCCTAAATGACAGAACCAAGCTTGTTTTGCAAGATCTTTTTGATGCCTAGTACTTGTCCATTGAGGCAAGCACTTAAACTGATCTAGAAAATGGTCTGCAATAAGGGTGTTTATTAGATATTATATGATGGATTATTGAGTGACATTGAAGACAAAATCAAATCGTCATATATGCTTATTATAGTTCCTGCTTATATAAGTGAATGTTAACATCCTAGATGACAGAACCAAACTTGTTTGGCAAGATCTTTTTGATGCCTATTACTTGTACATTGAGTCAAGCACTTAAACTGATATAGAAAAATGGTCTGCAATAAGGGTGTTTATTAGATATTATATGATGGATTATGAAATAGTAGTCTTGAAGCTTTGATTCTCCACAGGGTTGTAATTTCCTTGGGTAGCTTTTATGAGATGCAGGTCCTTTACCATAGGAATATAATGCCAAGCCCCTCAAATATGGATTTCGTGAAGTTAATTTTAGTCCTTTCTTGTAACGTCATTAGAAGAGTTGCAGTAATTGGATTTCTTATGAAAGGCATTTCTATTGTCTTTGTACTTGATTCTATGAAATCTTACCTTCTGCAAAGGCATGTTTCAAAAGTTGTCTTGTATGTGGCATTTGGATTCATTCAACTTCTATATACTCATGCCGAGGAATGAGTTTGTGTGCATGAAATTTCACTTTATAATTATCGGATCCTTGTTTCTTTCCCAGAGAACTTGCTATTGACTGCAGATCAGAGGACAGTGAAACTTGTTGACCTTGGTTTGGCTAGGGAAGAAACATTAACAGAGATGATGACTGCTGAAACAGGGACATACCGTTGGATGGCCCCAGAGGTGCTTCTAACTGCATGTTTACATCGGTAGTCTTCTGTTTAACATTCTCGATGATCATTTAAGTCCAAAACATCTTCTTTACAGTTATACAGCACTGTCACATTAAGGCATGGGGAAAAGAAACATTACAATCACAAGGTGGATGTATACAGCTTTGCGATCGTGTTGTGGGAGCTGCTTCATAATCGTCTTCCGTTTGAAGGCATGTCTAACCTTCAAGCAGCCTATGCAGCTGCTTTCAAGGTAGTCAGTCCACTGTGCTATCGTATGCTTTAACTCATGCGATTTTTCAAATATTCCTAAAAATATATACTTTTCTCTATTTCAGAACACCAGGCCAAGCGCGGATAACCTTCCTGAGGAACTAGCTCTGATCTTAACTTCTTGTTGGAAAGAGGACCCAAATTCACGCCCCAACTTCACCCAGATAATACAGATGCTCCTAGATTATCTTACCATGCTTTTGCCGCCTGAACGTGTGGTTCGTTCGCGTGCCTTCAGCTCAGAGAATGTGGTTTTACCACCTGAATCACCTGGGACAAGTTCACTAATGGCAGCCCGAGATGAACTGGGTGATACCACAAAGCCTGACAAGTTCACTGATAACAAGCGATATTTCTGCTTCGGCCAGTGCTTCTGATCAACCTCTAAAGAGAGCACTAAACCCTCCAAACTGTTTGGTGGTTTCTCAGATGGTTACTCTTGCAACCCTGCTGTTTCCCTGTTCCTGCATGCTGCGTGCTGGGAAGAAACAAGATACGCCCTTCGCCTTGTTTACAAGATCAAAATAACCTGTTTCCCTCTCATATATGGTGTAAATTGCTTGTCAAAATGCCCGTGGAACGGATGGGAAAGAAAGGCTTCTCTTCAAGTTGAACACAACTATTGAGTTACATACTATGATCTGATCCGATATTTTAGGTGCTTTAGAAATCACATTATTTATCTGATCTTCGATACCATCTGCCATCAATATATTTGGTTGGTGATTCCAGTGACTTTATTACCTGATTTTGCATAAATTCTCCATAATTGTATTTGATGTGGTATTCTCGAAGAATGCTTGGCTCCAAAAGTCTATTTGGTGTTGCTTTCTTGCCAGGATCTATCAAGATTATAAATCACATCAACAGGAAGTAATTCTATCATACAGCATCTAAATGTTTCAAGGCTTAACCCATGTAACTCTCCAATTCAATTAGCTATACTTGTGGATAATATTAGTGTTCATGTTTCTATACATGATAGGTTCCATGCTATATTGAATATTCAGAACCTTATCTGATAAATCTGTGAAGATATCAATCAGTCTATATTGATGGTAAGATCTTTTATTAGATCTTCATCATTTATCATTTTATAAATAAAAATAAGTCTTATATTATACTGTCAAAATCTTTATCATAAACATAAAATGTGAGATCATAGTGCCAGAGAATTGAGATTAAACTGTACAATACTAAAGAAACAAAGTAATCCTCCTACTTCTCATCCTCCAGCCCAGAAGAGTAATGGTGGGAATCAAAAGCTTAGGTTATATTGGGCAAAAACATAACAAATGGAAAAGAAACAGTACCTGAAAAGTTTGTCTATCTACAAATTAAATCGAAAGTACATTTGTAGGCTATTTATAGAATGACAAAGCCATCATTTTCAACTATAGGAATGGTCTCCTACCCAAAGATACACCATATGGAATATGAATCAAATCCACTAGTTTGCTCCATGAAATTATTTTTCTCCATCTTCTTGCAATATGAGATTAGTTTGATCATCATAGCATGATTTGAAACATTCAAGCTTGCAGAATGTGGCCATTTGACTTATTTAGTAGATTAATGGGTTGGGTGAAAATAAATTATCATTGCTTTTTAGGCAAACAAAGAGGTAATCATGCTTGCTTAGTTACTAATTGCTCAACAACAGGAGCTAATGAAACCATTGTCGCACGATTAAGGCTAACAAATGAGTCTTATTCGACAGTATATTATTGTTCAAGCTAATCCACCTTCACGCAATTAATCGAGACAACTCCTCTTATATCTTCTTTAGGAAAACATGTCTGTTCTCTTGCACATTAGCTTACCTTTCTACGTTGGGTGAAAATAAATTATCATCACTTTTTATGCAAACAAAGAGGTAATCATGCTTAGTTACTAATTGCTCAACAACAGAAGCTAATGAAACCATTGTCGCACGATTAAGGCTAACAAAGGAAGTCTTGTTCGACAGTATATTATTGTTCGAGCTAATCCTCCTTCACGCGATTAATCGAGACAACTCCTCTTACATCTTCTTTAGGAAAACATGTCTGTTCTCTTGCACATTAGCTTACCTTTCTACGCGCAATCAAGTGTGGAGAAATAGGATCTAAAAATGGGAGAGGAGAAAGAAACCCAAACATCAACAAATACCAAAAGAATTGGAGCAATGAGTAAAAGAAAAAAGCTTTACTGATAAACAAAGAATCTGAAGAGATTGCAGTCCTCCCTCTACTTTTTGTCTTGCAATTTCTCTGATTTGGTACACTTACAAAGGGATACTGCACTCCTTTTTATAGGACAAAACCTCTGAAGGCTCCTAAGTAACTCTTAGGAGTTTACAACTCACACACACTCTCTCTCTCTCTCATGTGTGTGTGTGTATATATAGATGTAAGGAGTCATGATGTAACTTTGGTATATTAGGAATATTATCTTACATCAAGGCTGTAGTAGAAACTATAGTGTGTGTTTGTACAGTTCTATTCATCAAAAGAAATTTTGTTGTCTTTCTCATGTGGCACAGCAAACGCTTGCAGGGTGGCTACTGCCCCTAGAAGCCAATCCTAGAAGGCAAGCTAGCAGAGACAAATCCATGTGAAATAATCCTTGGTTTCCAAACCCTAGCAGCTCGCAGCTGGAACAAGAGGAGCCAAATTAACTGCACCCACCCGGGCAAAACCACAGAAGAGCACACACATGCAGCAGCAACGCCAGGTCTGTTCATGGGAATGACACTCACAACTGGCTGCCATCTCTTCTTCTTCTTCTGCCACATTATTCCTAGTTAAAATTGCCAGTGGAAAGAACTCGAGACCGCCAGGGAACAATTTCTGATCCACGCCAGTGTAATCATTCTGTATCATAGTCATGCAGGCCGCTTCCCCCTCCTCTCTCTCTCTCTCTCTCTCTCTCTTCTTTGATGGGAAGCATGAGCCTATTGGGTAATAGTATCGTTCTATTCATCAAAGGAAAATTTGTTCTTCTTCTCATGTGGCACACAGCAAATGCTTGCAGGGTGGCTACGACCCCTCGAAGCCAATCCTAGAAGGCAAGCTAGCAGAGACAAGTCCATGTGAAATAATCCTTGGTTTCCAAACCCTAGCAGCTCGCAGCTCGAACAAGAGGAGCCAAATTAACTGCACCCACCCGGGCAAAACCACAGAAGAGCACACACATGCAGCGGCAACGCCAGGTCTGTTCATGGGAATGACACTCACAACTGGCTGCCATCTCTTCTTCTCCTGCCACATTCCTAGTTAAAATTGCCAGTGAAAAGAACTTGAGACCGCCAGGGAACAATTTCTGATCGCCGCCAGTGTAATCATTCTGTAACATAGTCATGCAGGCCCCTTCCCCGCTTAGCCACACCCCCCCTCTCTCTCTCTCTCTCTCGCTCTCTCTCTTCTTTAATGGGAGGCATGAGCCTATTGGGTAATAGTATCGTTTACACGCCACATACACACACAACCAAGCCCATCAATCAACTTGCCAACCACCATTTGAGACACATCTCATCTCGGAAATAGCTGACCGTTATTTACTGCGATGGTGAGACCTCTTAGCTGGCTTGCATTCCTTCTCATCGGAGAGAGAGAGAGAGAGAGAGGGAGGTCCGATGTTGTAATCAGGTTGCCTCGGAGAGGCGATTCATTACGGTGATGGTAAGAGGTCTTAGTGTTACGGTGATGTGTATATCCAACGCATGACATGGGGAGACATATCTGTGTAGCCTCAGCTAAAAGGTAAAACCTACATCCAGGGTGAAGCAGAATAGAATAGCTACTACATAAGCGTGCATGCATGGAGTTAAAGAGGAAGTCCCTTCTCTCTCTCTCTCTACGGTAAGAACCCTTGGTGTTACGGTGAAGAATAACGAATGACACGGGGAGACATATCTGTGCAGCCTCAGCTAAAAGGTCAAACCTACCTCCAGGGTGAAGTAGAATAGAATAGCTACTGCTACATAAGCGTGCATGCATGGAGTTGAAGGGGAAGGAAGTCTCTTCTCCCTCTCTCTCTCTCTCTCTCTCTCTCCGCCCCTCATCTGTGATAATACTAAATTGGAATTTGGAGGCTTGTGCTTGTTTGACATGGAGTGCAAGGGGCGCTCCCGCCATCGGGAAACGCAGAGGGGGGCGGCAACACCACCACCACACCTCTGTCGCCATGCAAAACACGGTGCACGGACGACCTCATTGAATTAACCTTTAAACCCAGATGGCAACGCAGTCAAACCCATGCATGTCACCACCATCTTCTGTTCGATCATTTGCTTGCTACCATCATTAACCAGAGGATGATTAATACGTTACTCCTTCTGTAGTTGCACCATCATGGAGAGAAGCCCTTCCCATTAGGTTTCAGGATAGCTCTGTAACTGCTTTAGCTGCATGAAATCATAGGGGAGGATAAAGAGTTGGTGAGGCTTCAGCCGTTAGCAATTCCCCTCCTTCTCACCCTTATTATGCTTTGCATGAATGGATCATTGAAGCTACCCTCACTCCTTCTATAAATACCCCCGCAAAACCCTTCCTCTCCCTCACACCACCGGGTTGCTTATGCATTGATGTGAGAGAAAGGTTGGATACGAGGCGGAGATGGAAGACGGCAATGGCGGCCATCTTCACCACAGGAAATGCTCTGCCGCTGGCAGCAGCAGCAACAATGGCGGGAAGCGAGCGGCGGCTGCGGCGACGGCCGCACCGGGGAAGGACGGCACGCGGTACCGCGGCGTCCGGCGTCGGCCGTGGGGGCGTTACGCGGCGGAGATCCGCGACCCGCAGTCGAAGGAGCGGCGATGGCTGGGCACCTTCGACACCGCCGAGCAGGCCGCCTGCGCGTACGACATCGCCGCCCGCGCGATGCGGGGGCTCAAGGCCCGCACCAACTTCCATTATCCCCCCACCACGGTCGTGCCGCCGCCTCCGGTGCCGGCTGCCGCGGCGGACCACTTGTTCCTGCATCCCTCGGAGTGGCCGTGGCCAGGCGTTCCCCACATGAACCAGTCTCCGCTCGTCCCCCATCATCAGCACTCTGCTTTCAGCCCTCTTCTCCTTCGCGACCTCATCCACCACTCTTCCTCTCCTTTGCACCACGAACCACCTGCCGCTTACCCTTCCTGCTCTTCTCTCTCCTGTTACGCTTCTGCTGCTGCCGCTGCAATCACCAATGCCACCACGAGTGGCATCGGTGGTCCTTTTGGCAATGGTTCCAATTACGACCCGATCGATGCGTCCTTTCCCGCTGCTTCTTCCTCGGACCTGTCCTCCCTACTGCTGCAGCAACATCAGCACCCAATTTGCACCGGTTCATCACCAGCCGCAGCCGCTTCTTCCCTGCCCGAACTCCCCACCGAATTCGACGAAGACTGCGACTTCTTCCACACCGAGCCACCCGAATCCGGACTCCTCCAGGAGATCGTGAACGGCTTCTACCGACAGCGAGGCACTGACACGAACTGCTCACTGAAGGATAAGCGCAACCAACGGGATGGCGAGAACGCAGTGGATCATCATCTCGGTTATGAGATCCAGGTGCCTCTGAAGCAAGAGCAGAACACGTTCGATGCTGCGGATTGCTTCGATGAAGCTGGCAACTTCCCCATGATCCCTCAGGGACTCCTGGAGGACATCATCCAGTACCCGGACTTCTTCGAGATCTTGTCCGCCAAGCTACGCAAAGCTTAAGCCTGTCCTTCCCTCCATTTATTTCAGCTAAGTAGCTAAGCCTTGCAAGGAAGAGGAGTGTAGGGATCTCCTCCTCCTGCAAACTGTATCTTGCTTTACTTGAATCGTTTCTTAGGATCGAACCGAAGCTATCCGATCATTATTCGCGTGTTTGTTATACATTCCGAGCCATGCATGGTGGTGCAAATCAACGTATGTCTGCACGTTGGTTCTTGTCATGTGCTCGTCATCACCCGGAAGCTTCATTTCACTCAATTAGGTCAACATTGAGCTCCAATGCGACTCTTGCTGTCCCAAAAGCGTGGGAAGAGAGAGAGAGAGAGAGAGAGAGATCACATTGCAGGCGGAGTTAATCCAAGATAATAACGTCTCCATCATTTGCTCCAAGAAAGTTGCAGTAGCATGATTATGTTTGAGTGTTAGCCACGAGATCACAGTCTCTGCATTAATCATAGGAAACGGATTAAAGCTGAAATGGTTTGTTTGATTACGATGCAGTGGTAACGTAAGTGGCTCCTTCTTCGTTGGTTGGCTTTGCATTCAATAGAACAGGTAGCTGTCATCTCCGCAGCCACAGATAACATAATTTCATGGCGACAATGCAGTGATGGAACAGTACGGCAAGAGTTAATTGGTAATTAATGGGATGGAATATCTGAGTTTGACATTAGCAGATCAGAATGTCCGTCCTGATGTGTTTTGCTAGTAATAGTATTTTCTTTAGCCTTCTTTTGCCATTGTTATTGAAGGCGATGCAGGGTTTGTCTGACCCAGTTTTCTCATGCAAACAGAAGAAGAAGAAGAAGAAGAAAGATCATAGTCCACACTTCTTTGTTTGATGATCCAAACTGGGAGAGAGAAAACTAAACTTGAAGGATAAAGAAAGAATTGGAAACACAAGATCTTTTACTTTGATACAATAACAAAATTAAATCTCAATACCACTTAATTGTGTTATGATGTAAATCTATAATCATTATCCCTATAAGCAGACAGGTTAATTCCAGGACTATAATCACTATCATTCAGAGGAGAGGATGAATCATGGAAGCATTCGTGACCTGAACTTTTGATTAGGTCATGCAGATATATTATTTTATGTCATATTGATTCGTTCTATGATCATACCTGAATCATCCATTGATAAGAACATAATCTATGATCATAAACAACATTCTCTTTAAGATCCCGTAAAATAAAATTACTGAAGTGACATGATTTCACACGAAACTAGACTAACCCTAAACTCCAAACAAGAAGCAATTTATCATGATCCCAGTGCTCTCTCTCTCTCTCTCTCTCTCTCTCTCTCTCTCTGTGTCTCTGATGTATTTGCGATCGTATAATTACCTAAATCATGATCATATAGCTTATCATGATACTGGAGCCAATCTATCGTGAGATGTAAAAGAGTCGTAGAGGTTCTGAGTGCTGAAACATGTGTTGCACATCACCAGAACTCAAACACCGGCTGCGCTCCCAAGTGCCTCCGAAGACGTCATTTCAGACACAGAACCACCAGCGTCTAACTTTGACTTGAAGTGCAGCCATGGCCATGCACCGTGCGTCCTGGAACCAGCGAGGCAGGGAGGGAAACAACAGAGAAGGGAGGAGTCACCAGCTCCTCCACAGTCCACATTGCAGATTCACGTGCACGCTTGGCCTTCCCAGTTTGCAAAGGCGAGCGAGCGGCGGCGGACCGTAAACTTGCAGAAAAAAGCTCCGGGCTGCCGCCACAGGCACCCATTTATTGGCACTAGTACACGCTGCACACATGCATTGCGTTGCATCCGTGGGAACAAAAGACTTTGAGTTGAAAGGCACCCTGCACCTGCTGTTCTCTCTCTATTGGCTTTCGTTGTGTCTTCATCTGTGACCCACAAGCTGATGGTACGAATAAGGACGGCAACAATGACCTGAAGTGAAATGCCATCAAGATAGATGCACGTCCCATCAATCATGCATGGGACGAACGAGGGTGGAATACACCCTGGAGGATTCTATACGGCAGCACGGGGATCTCTCGGTGTGGATCCGAAGGATTGATGAGATTTGACCCTCGAATACCCCATGTTTCCTTTTGCAGGCCGGTCTTGCAGTCTCACTGACACCTTTTTTTTTTTTTTTTTTTTTTTGTTCTAATCATTCATGTGTGATGGATTGATTTTTCCACCTCTTAGTGAACTTTTTTGTGCTGCATTTTGTTCGGGGAAAATATATGGCTATTAGTTTAATTGATTCGTCAAGCTTTTTCAGATTAAAATAAGATCAAAATAATTAGGTAAATGTGTTTGACTTCAATGATAGTAATAAAAAAAAATTATGTTTATAAACAATTATGCTCACAAAGTATTGAGATTCCATATGCACCTTTAAATTCTCATTAACATCCTGAGGTAATATATATATATAATACCTAAACAACCTTAATTTACTCGTTATGATAATACTCTGAGGTCTTACAGGATACGAATACCAATTGCCTGCAAGGGATAGAACAATAAACATAAATGAATTGGAAGAACAAATTATGACTAAATGATGATGATGTATTTACAAAAATTCGCCATGAATCATCTTAAAAAATGCTAGAGAACATTAAATGGCTCTCGGTCTAAAAAAACAATGTTTGAACAAGAGTTTATAATAACACAACAAGAATATTCAAACCATAATGTAAGCTAGTTATTAAGAAATTCCACATAATTTTATACATCATCAGATACAATCTAATTTTGTCGCATTGAATACCATTAGAACATTGATAAGAGTGGAATTTTCCTTTGACTAAACCCAAACTTCACTTTTGCTTAAATGTCACAAACAATGATAAGCCAAGATAGAAATCGATACTATGAGTCTTGTGTGCGTCCTGTGTCTCTCTTTCATTATATACAATTTCAAAACATCGGAAGGAGAGATGCTCGCTATTGAATCTAGAATCGGTCCAGCCAACTCATTGAGCTTTCTTGTGAGCCAAATTGCAAGTCCTGCAATCCAGGAAAGATATGAGAACACACCCTCTTTGAAGATTTATATAAACAACGGCTAGTGAATCTTACAGAAAGCTGGAAGTCTGGTAGTGTATCGATTAGTATGTTGTCGAGATCTGAGAATTCACAAGCTGCACTGTCGATCGCAGAAGCTGGCACATTCCTGCCGCAGTTGAGATTTGTGCCGTTTACATGCAATGATGAGTCCTCAAAATGAGGAAAAGAATCAAGGACCTCATGGCACAACAATGACTCCTGCAAATTGATTGGGTCTGGCTCATCAACAGCTTGAGATTCGCCAGTCCACTGACTGATAGATAACGGCAAAAGAGGAGCCCCTGAAGTGGGACAGTGTTCCTCCTGAAAGCCCAAAATGGATAATCAGAAGAAATATTGAATTTTCACGAAAACATGCCTGCCATTAAGCATCTAAAAATGCCATCAACGTCCAAGGGAGTTTTAAGAGCTTAGGATGTTCAAAAGATATCTGAGTACTATGACACCGTATGCAGGGCACTTGGAGTATATAAAAAAGTTAAAATGTTCATCATTCTCATCTAAATGGTGAAAATTGAAGGATCAAAAGCCAAGTCAAGCTTGCCAAAATCTGATAATAAGACTCTCAAATAAGAAAAAGGTAAAGTCTACTTTGAGCAAATGAAAATTTCATTACCTGGCCTAGCAAGGATGGCAGACTATGTCCATTGACCTCATGTAGAGAGCCCTTTTTCTGTCGGGGTGGCTGTGGTGTATTTGTGTTTGGGGTTCTTGGACCAATTTTAACAGTGAAAACGTTACTTTTCTCGTTGACAGGGTCTGTTTCAATCTTATCAAGACAACTTGTTGAGTGTTGGTAGAAAATTTTTGAAACCACTAATTCACCTTTTTTTTCATCTTCTTCGGTGCCAAGATGGTACTGATGCATCACCCAATTAGCTCTGTCTGGTCTGGAGCCTCGTTTTGAACTTCTATAGAGAACCATTATTTTCTTCCAACCATTCTCAAGAACACGTTTGGTTTTACCTGTTTTGTGCCACCTTACACACTCTTCTGAGAAAACATGCTGGTTTATCTTCCGTCGCTTGCGCTGGCCTGTACCGTAAGCATTTGATATTCTGTGGAAGAAATGAATACTGCTTCCATCTTTCTTGGCACCTGATGCATAAAAAAAATTAGTAGCCAAAACTTCAAAATCATACAATTGAATGGATAAAATATTACCAGGTAGATTCTCTGGATGAGTGTAGCAAATTCCCTCATCCTCATCCAGCGTTGGAATAAACTCATCGATGAGCATGTGTAGCTTTGAATTCTCTAGACCAATCTTTCCTGCTAGATGTTCCAATAGTTCAACATCAGATGGATCAAACTTAACACCAGCAGGAAGTCCAGGCCAAACCGAGGTAACCTGCATAGAGAGACAAAAATATTCAAAAATCAACGCCCAAAAGAGGTCAAAAAAAGTAGGGAGTTTTAATACAGACATCAAGAATGCCTGATGATCCTGTAAAACAAGAAAATTTTGGCAATATTCACACAGTGATTTTAAGTTATTCTTGGAGTTTTTATCAACAATAAATTAAGGATATGTGATGACCACTTGAAAGTTAATTAACAAAAATCGATAAAAAAAACAACGGGACATATGCAACATAGAAAGTATTTCAGTGTATTTCACCCACGCAGAAACATGAAGTATTTCTGGAAATGCAGACAAAGAAAATTGAATGGCCAAAATAACTTAACTACTAACTCCAGCAGTTCTGGAAAGCAACTAATGGATTTTCAAACTTTTTACATATAGTTGTTTTTATAGGGACCAAAAAATCAATATTTGTTTTTTGCTTCTTTATCCTCAAATACAAGATTCACCTTACCATTCTGAACCGATATATTGGCCTACTTATGGTACAATATGTACTGCCCCATACCAGTGTATTGTGTCTTGGTACGTTGGGACGTGTTGACAACATAGGAAAATGACAAAAAATCAAGGTCCGCAAAATCGTACCGTACCGAAGTTTCGATCTGGTCTCAGTACGGTATGGTATGGGTGTACCGAGCGGTACACCCCATGTGTACCGAGCGGTACACCCCATGTGTACCGAGCACTGTTTACGCTACTGCAGTGCTACAGTACACTGCTACAGTACTGCAGTGCACTATTTGCACTGTTACAGTGCTACAGTACACTGCTACAGTGCACTGTACCGTACGTACCGCCCGGTACGGGCGATACACATCGAAATTGCAGACCTTGCAAAAAATAACTTCAAAATTTTCTGAAAAATAAAAAAATATATTAGGATTTTTAAGTTGAAAATAAATATAATTTTAGTATAAATTGAACAAAAGAAATCTAAATAAGGAAAGAATAATGGCACATATTTTTTCGGGCTTGAAAGAGAAACTTTGTGGTATATTTCAAACTATCCTTTTGTTGATATTGAATTATCTACAAAGTAATGATTGAATTTTTAGATTATGTGTTAAACAATTTAAACTTTAAGATATAAATGAATCAAATAATCGATCAATAGATATACGAAATCTAAATAAGGAAAGAATAATGGCACATATTTTTTCGGGCTTGAAAGAGAAACTTTGTGGTATATTTCAAACTATCCTTTTGTTGATATTGAATTATCTACAAAGTAATGATTGAATTTTTTAATTATGTGTTAACCAATTTAAACTTTAAGATATAAATGAATCGAATAATTGATCAATAGATATACCTAGTTCTACCACTAAAAAGAATGATAAAACTCCATGGGCAATAGATCAAGGTCATCAATCCTATGTATATGCATATCAATTTGATATGTTTATTGGACCCAATCCTGAAATTGATCCCACGATATAGTATACTAATACATCATATGTCATTGGTGCATCAATGTGATGATTGTCGTAATATGATCATCATGAATCATACATATCCAAGACGATTCCTAAGGGAAGTACAATTATGGCATATATTGGTGAGAAGATTGGAGTATGTCGAAACTTCTACTTTTGCCACCGTACAACTGCTTGGAGAAGAATAACTAATAATTATCGTACTATTGTTGGTCGTAAGATTCTTCATAATACAAAGATTAAGAATATGATGAGCTTCAATCATATATGAATTTGAGAGAATGAAAAGGCGTGAAAGAGGGGGAGGAAAAAGTTTAAAAATCCTTTCAAATAGATCTAACCATTGGAACTGGTCAAATATGAGCCATCTGTCGATAATGATTAGATTTTGACCATTCCGATTGGTACAGACCCTGCATATCGATCCCCTGTTGGACCGATAAGTACCACCCGTACCGAGCAATATATCACGACATAACAAATCCTGCTTAAATATATTGCAAAGTCTCAACAATAAAAATATATTCTTAAATATATTGCTTAACATATTTCAAAAAATAGAAAATTTCTTTCTAAAGAGGCATTTCATAACACTAGGAACAAAAAGAAAGAATCTAATACATCAACAAGAAAATTAGTTCAATCAAATTGATCAAATATGTTAAAAGATTAAAAACCTTAGATGAAACAAAATGTAATGAATCCAAATTGCCAAAAACAGAATTATATAACAAAGAGTAGAAATGGTGATGGTGGACAGATGAGAACTCACATCGCTATTATCAATAAGATGCTTGCAATTAGGGCACTCTCGATTTGCTCCTACCCCTAAATCTTTGATTTGATCGTTATCAAAGCAGTTGGCATTCTTTACTTTCCTCGCAATCCCCCTACCAGTGATAAGCCATGTCCTATAAAATATAAAGAAAGATTAAAAAAAACTACTTAAAGTGGATACATACATATGTCTAACACATGAGGTAATTGTTTAGTAATTTGAGTATAAGCAAGCATTATAAACATAGTGAAGACAAGTTAGTTCACAATCCGGTATAAAGCATACCCACAAAGCACCTAGTTTCAACATGTAAACCTAAAAACACATAGTTTGCTCATTTCAAACTTTCAACATGTAATTAAGAGTGAGATGGTTACTTGAAATAGACAATATTAACCCCCTATGTCTCACAAAAGCAGGGGCCAATAATGGAGAGATTGAGGAAGACAGAACTGTAAGTCTAGGGCTTATATATCTGTTAGACCCTATTTACTACAAATAGGACACCAAAGAAGAATCGAAGGACAAATAGGAAGTTCAGCCTGACAAAAACTAAAAAGCTACATTGAAATTGTTGGTAAGCCTCTCTTCAACAAGTATGGCAATTGTATTCTGCTTCATAGTTTCTTTAAGAATTGATTTTGCTGGTTTTCTTTTTAGTTATCAGTTCAATGCAACACGTATGCCACAAGATATTATTTAGCTCAACCAAGATAAAGACCAATAGTCATGTCTTTCTCCACAGAGCCTAACCTCCAGTTCGTAATTAATCTTGTCAGAATTAGACTAATGACAGTGATAAGAATAAGCATAGCTAGATTTGGCTATCAACTGAAAATAAAGAGTGATATTTCAGAGGCCCAATGTATAGGGAAATGGAATTACTATTCCACAACACATTGAAAATCCTGTACTTATTGAAGTTATTGGATTTGATCCTATACGAATTTCTTTGGTTAGAATCTCTGTGATGCAAAAAAAGTTTTTCCCAGGACTTAGTTGACTCTATCAGAGTCCAAAACTGAGTCCAGTGTTGCTTTCCATTTCCTGCCATTATTTCTGTGGTTGTCTTATGATGCTTCTGGAATCTTACTTTAGATCATTTTGATGTTGAAGGATCAAATCTTAAGTATAAATTCCCTTAGAAAAGTTATGAAGCAATCACGACTAGATCTTAGAAAGTTTAAAAGGTCTATTTACATATTATTTAGATGGATTACCTTTTTTTTTTTAAGAGAAAGGCTTGTCTGTGGCTGGCTTAGTTAGGATTTAGGTCCCAAAGAATGCTAAAGTAAAAAAAGGCACATAATTGATTGTAATTGGTGTTCATTTGATGAATCAAATCAAGTTCTGTTTACCATATGACCCTGTATATGCCTTATCCCTAATCCATTTACCATATGCACATAATCGTTCTTTCCCCTTTCTTACATCAAAAGATTCTTTTTCTTCTTTTGAAAAACTTCAATTTTGCAATACTATAAACAGTGCCCAGATCTTCCAAGCATTAGAATGACTTTTCTCTACCCATAAATTCTATTCAACGACTTGTCACACTAACTTCTAGCAATCTAAAACAAAGTTATGAATTGCCACATTCTTCTCATACATATGAATTTGTCATTCACTCAAATCATCGTTTACATGTTCAGCTCCTCAATTCGGTAAAGAGACCTCGAGAAAGGGAAGCTAAAGCAAACCCCAACCGGCTCCAATGCTAGAGCTATAATTTCTTGCAGCTCCATTGTTATGTAAAGAAAAGGGCGGATGAGATTCCTGCTAATGCGGGATAAGGAGAAGCTCAATGTACACAATCTTACCTCCATGTTTATAGTTAGACTATCTCCCATGCGTGAAACCTGGTTTTCAAGGTTGCAAAGGACAAAGAAACAGAACAACCAAGAACATTAACAGGCACAACCAATGAACCACTACACCAATGCAAAATCATTCGGCGAGCCACCAACGAAATCCATTGAAAGTCCGGACTTTCTTCAATCGGCGCCCCAAATGGACAAAATGCACAAAGCCTCCTACACAATAAATGAATCCCCTAAGCCGTATCCTACTCAAATCAACAGAAGCGTCCCCTTTTAACACCACTAATAACGAAAATTGATGAGGCTCGAAAAGCCCCAATCATCAACGTAGCGGCCACGCAGCAATTACACATCGATGAGCAAGAATTGAGCTAAGGATTCACTTTCTAACGACAGCAGAAGAATCTAGTCTTGCAAGATGATGATATCAAACGCACCTTGCCATCCCAAGTTCTTGATATCAGCTGAGACTGAGACTGCGCTACTTAGAAATGGGGAGAAGGAAGCGAGGAGGTGTCGGTCGTCGCCATTCTTCGTTCCGGCGGGAAAAACCCCCCCGAGACTGTGGCTCGAGCAACCGAGCCTAGTGGTTCGGGTGTTCAAGCGCGGTGACGATTACCCGTTCATCACCTACTCTCCGATGGTCCTTCCATGCGAATGGTTGAATAAGTGGGTCCAAGCGGGACCCACATATACGACCAATCTTTGTACCACCTAGGATTCAGGTAGACAGAAGGGTAAGATATACAAATGCTTACGCGTTCAGAAGGGTGGTGATGTGTTGAGAAAGAAGGTCGCTTTGGATTCTTGGTCCCGAAGCTACGTGGTATTTCTTACTATTCTTTTTATTCTTTTCTAATATTTGTTTTGGGCTTAGTGTGCATTATATATATATATATATATATATATATATATCATCGTTTGCTTGTAGGGATAAAAATGTGTATATTAATTTTTTTTCTTAAATTAGATGAAAGAAACTAAGATTTGAATCACCTGTCCGAGTTGTAAGATTGGAGCTGATACGTCATAAAATGTCAGGAAGACTGATACGGTCTGAAGTTTATGCGGAGATGAGCACATCAAAGTAGTAGCATTACAGTGCTGAGCTATGGGGATGAGAACGAATGGGAGAAATAGAACCTAACAGGGATTAGTTAACAGATTATAGATATGGACAATTATAAATTATATGATGTAGTTACATAAAAAATGAAGCTAATTATATATTGTCTTATGTAATTATATCCATTTAGCATCACGATTTTTAAACTCAAAAAATTTATATAAAAATTCTTATAGTAGTGAAAGTAAAATATGTAACTTTATTTATTATCGTTGGTTTTATCGACAGAAATATAAAAATAATAAGTAAAAATATAATTTCAATATATCAATTACGCTTTCAATGGTGATGAATAACAATATCATTGGAGGCCGCGTGTGGTTATTGTGGATGAGGGAGAGAGATAATGAAAGGTGAGACAAAAGGAGAGGAGGAAAAAGATGATGTATATGACAATGTTCTGCATATGCATTGGCATCGACGTAGATTTTGAGCAACGTCACTCTATATCTATGTTAGTATTAACAATAATACAGAGAAAGGTAATACAATTTTGCATGTACGTCGACGTTAACAATAATATGAGAAAGGGTGATAGCGCCCTGCATCTGTGTTGGCATCAATATAGATGTCGAGCGACTCTTTTGTCGATCGTCCTTTTTCTTCTCTTTTTTTGTCTCACATTTTATCGTCACTCTTCCTCAGTTACAATAGTTACTCATATCTCTAATGACGTCATCGTCCATCATTACTGAAAGCATAACTAGAACGTTAAAATTATTATTATTTTCATATTTTTATGGATAAAATTAATAATGTTACCATAAATAAGAGAGTTAGATGTTTCATATTTATAACTAAGAATTTCGATGTAAATTCCGCCTAGGATCAAGATATTCTCATGTGAAGTGTTTAGCCCTAAAAAACTTTATGAGTAGATGAAACGACGAAGCAGTCGATCAGCTTTGTGTAATATAGTAAGTAGCAAATGAAGAAGCCGTGAACACCATACTATCATCGTTCCTCTTTCGTAACTTTCTGCACGTCGAGGTCATGTCTCTTGGCGGAGGAAGAAGACCTGTGGATGAGGTTCCTCAGGCTGTTCTTGCTCTCTCTGGTTCGCTTGTCGGGCCGGCCGTACTCGGGCGGGCTCCGCCAGGGGGGGACGTCGTCCAACGCGACGTTGGCCTCCAGCTTCTTCGACAGAGTCACGATCTCGTAGGAGTCCCATAGGGAGTGCGCGAAGTCCCAATGGGACTCGGCGGCCCTGGCGGCCATGGCCACCGCCTCGAGCTTGAACCGGGTGGGCCGCCGGAGGGAGGAGCTGACTCTCCGGGCGTGGAACTCGTCGGTCGGCTTGGGGTTGCCGGACTGCGCGTGCCACGCCTGCGCCACCGCCTTGAGGAGCTCCAGCTCCTGCTCGTCCACATGCCGCCGTTGCTGCTGCTGCTCCTGCTTTGTCATGGCTACTGCAGCGGTGAAGAAGGGGCTCATGTTTCTCTGAGAGGAAGATAAGGTTTTGCCGCTTGGTTGACTTGTAATGTTGATTTTGGACGGTGGAGATGGAATTTCCAAATCAAGTGGACGAACGAGATGTATCGCTTGTTAATTCAACATAAAAATTATGTCAAGAAGTGTCTTATTAATTGTATCCTTTTATTGTAAGATGAAATTTTAGGACAGTCATATTTCAAAATTCATAAAACCTTTATTTTTGGGCTGATTAATATATTCAAAAATTATAATGAATGAGATTTCGATGGACCAATCTCTGATAAGTGGACATAATAAAACACTGCCTTTGGTAACTTCAAATGTTCTTGCAAATCCAATTGCCATATACTTCTACTTGTCCAAATGTGTAAGGGAAGGTAATAAGCAAATAATGACATGATCAACACTTTAATAATTATATAGTCAATACCTAAATGCTACATGGTCCACATTTTAGTAGACACTTGGCAACATCTTAACGTATCATAGTCAATGCTTCGATGCTATGCGACCAACATCTTAATACTATGTGATCGACACAACGTGATTAATACCTCGACACTACATAGTCAACACCTTGATATTATGCAATCGTTACTTTGACATCATGTAATTGATAGTGATCGATACATTGATGCTATATGGTTGACACATCAGAGTGACATTGCCAACATTTCAATCACATGTGGTTGACATAGTCTTATTCATAATATGTTACTAATAGCATCACAACTATCGCACATTCTACAGATTCGACGTAGCACGATTTTGTTGGGATCGAGAGATATGTGTAATCATCTACGTCTATGAGTACAACAACCTAAAAATAATACTACAAAAGCCCTCTCAAATACGTTTCTCCACACACATAACAAATTCATATCCTCTTTAATTCTCATCATTTTACAGATGTCTAGTTGTTTTAGGTTGACCTAAACATATAAAGAGATTTTATCGAAAACATCCTCGATATAATAATTTTACAGAATTCAACATCTAAATAGCTTCATTTTGTCATAACAAATATCGAATTTGTTAGTATTCTAAAATACGATTTGGAAAACTCATCCATCCGATGTGCTCTATCACAATCATGGAAGTAAGTAGGTTGATGATAACTTGTATGACATCTGCTTCCCAAAACATAGAAGTATTATCACATCTTGTATGAGTCGTCACTTCACGAGTGTCGATTTCAACCGCTTCATGATGATAATAATTACGATGAAAACATATTTAGGAAATAGAAAAAGAAACAAATAAAATAAATAATAAAGCGAAAATATACTACCCCTTTCAAAACCAGGCCTGGGCCCACATACAGGGGGGTCTGGCAAGCCTTTACGGCCCAGTGGTTGCGGTGACCCAGGTAAAAGCGATGGGTATAAAAGCCGGGTGACCGAGGCGGGGACGTCGACGGGAGTCGTCGTCCTTACTCGATGAAGACAAGACGAGTCAGCCTGACGCGAAGGACGGAGGCCAGCTCAGAACGCCAGCTGTCCGAGACAGCATTACGGGGCAAGTACACATGCAACCCCAAGAACTACTCAAACATAAGAACAACGTGTCAAACTACTGATTTATGTTGTACTCTCATCATTGCAATTAGAAAAAATGGGAGGAAACCATCAAAACATATATATATATATATATATATTTATTTATTTATTTATTTATCACGATATATGATAAAAAAATCTTATGTAGAAACTTAGTATATATATTTTTAAGAATTAAAAATTTTAAAATTAAAAATTTATGATCAAAATCTTTACTAATTAAATTAATTAACACATTTAAAAATAATTTGATATAATCAAAAAATGACATCATGCTAAATAAACCTACTATATCAATATGATATTTAAAATATAATATTCTTCATTGATATATTTATTTTTTTATGATTATTGAGGCCACATCATCATCTATAGAACATTGCAATTAGAAAAAATGGGAGGAAACCATCAAAACATATATATATATATATATATATATATATATATTTATTTATTTATTTATCACGATATATGATAAAAAAATCTTATGTAGAAACTTAGTATATATATTTTTAAGAATTAAAAATTTTAAAATTAAAAATTTATGATCAAAATCTTTACTAATTAAATTAATTAACACATTTAAAAATAATTTGATATAATCAAAAAATGACATCATGCTAAATAAACCTACTATATCAATATGATATTTAAAATATAATATTCTTCATTGATATATTTATTTTTTTATGATTATTGAGGCCACATCATCATCTATAGAATAAATCATCAAATATTTTAAATTTTTTTAGTTTTTTATTACTTAAATAAGATAAATATTAATTTTGGCATCGAAAAGATCATAGATTCTTAGCACAAGTCTTATGTGAGACATCTTAGATGGAGATTGAGAAGAGGATCCTTATCGAATTTTTAAACGTCGTACTCGGGTGTCTCAAGTCCTTTATCATATTCTAACTTAATAATTATTAAGAAGTTTGTTAAAAAAGAGATGAGATACTTTCAATCTCATATTATCATGTTTTGTAAGTTGAATGATTAATTGAGGGTGTCTTTAGCATGTATTAAATTTCAAGAAATAAGTCAAGAATAATCTCTCAAGCGACATCATATATTTTTTTTATTTAATTATTTTTTAATCATTGTTTGCTTCTTTTATTATATGCATATTTTTACTGAAAATGATGCATGCAATAATTTAATCAGACTCATTGAACCAAACCTACCCTTCTGCCGTCCTTGAATGGGTATGAGAAATGTCAGACTTTGTTGAGTGAATTTAATGCTTGTGGCAAGTGAGGTGATCACAATAATTTAAATTATTGGCAAAATCTTGACATCGATACTAATCAATCTTATATCTAAAACAAAATCTAAAAAAAATTAAATTTTGATTTATTTATTGACTTTGATGGAATCTATCCTCTGAAATTTTTTAGTGTCAAACATGTCTCAATCTCTTTGCATCGCTTCATAGATTAAACCATTAATGTCATATCCCAAATTAAAAAAAAATCATCATATTATTATTTAATTTACAGATGACCCTTTTTTTCTTTACATTTAAAATTTTATTCTTATAATATTATTTTTTTATTAAAAAAATCATGTATTATTTAGTAAGGTCATAAGTTACAGAAATTTGTTTACAAAATAGTATATTGTTATAAGAACAAACAAAACGGTAACCATATATATTAGCAGGAATCTTTTAAAAAATTATAAAAATAATTTTCAATCCTCATAATATATATATATCAATAATTTAATATATATATATATATAATAATATATTGATTTATTAAGAAAATTATGTATTAAAAATAATGATAATTCTTATGCAGTAAATATAATTATACATCAGTCACATGCAATACATCTCGATGATGTTGAATCTCGTATTTTGATGATAAAACCACTTGATATGTGTTTATGTTTTAATCTACGTTTTGAGTGACGCAGGATGCCTCGATCAGGATGCGATAATTAAAGCAGGAAGAATCATGTTGTGCTGGGGGAAAACATGTCAGAAGATTGGACGTCGGGCCGGTGGATCGGTTGACGTATCGACAGATGGCTTCGGGCCGTAAATTCGGGCATCGGGCCAAGAAGAGCGGATATTGTGCTAAGGATATCGGAGTTGCGGAGTCAACTGGCCAATTGGGCAATAGGCCGCAAGAGAGGACGATGCGCCGAAGAATCAGACGAAGCGTTGAGGGACCAATGACATGCCGGACAACTTGATTAATGCTTAGTATTAATTGTCTAGATCGAAGTATGTTTTACATGTGTAGGATTAACTACGATGGAAGTAAGACATGGAGTAGGAATTGCGCCGGAGTCAAGACCATAATCACGTTGTGGGTTCGAGAGTTCGACGGAAGTCCGGACGGTCGTCGGAGGTTCTCCAGGAACAAATCTGAGAAGTCCAGGAGCTTGCCAAAGAAGCTCGTCAGAACTCGCCAAGTGGATCATCGCAAGTCCAGGAGTTTACCGGAAGTCCGCCGGAGCATCGTCGAAGGTTCGTCGGATGTTCACCGGAAGTTCCCCGGAAGAAGCGATTGATGCACCAGAGCAAGTTGCAGTAAATGTCTTAAAATATCATAGTTAGCATGATGATTAAGTTAGAAATGAGAGGTGATCCCATTAACTTAATCTTAGAGCAATTTGGCCCTTGACAAACCCAAATTGGGCCGAATAAATCAACCCATTCGGACCCAGATTTCCTGGCCAATGGTGAAACCGCCCAGGCTCAGTCTCCCAGGTCTGGCAGGCGGTGGTACCGCCTGAGATCGGTCTCCGAGCTCTGTCAGGAGGTGGTACCGCCAGAGCTCAGTCTTCGAGCTCTGTCAGGCGGTGGTACCGCTAGGACCCTAGAAATTCGGGAGATGATAGTTTTGAGCTCGAAATTCAAATCTGTTTGGGGCCTATATATACCCCACCCTTTTAGCAATGAAAGGGCACCGAAATCTTGATCTTACTCTGTGATTTTTAGAGCTCAAAAGTGTTGTAAAGGCCAAAAGTTCTTCTCCCTCTTTTCTTCTAAGTTTTGATTATTCAAGAGATAAGTAAAAAATCTGTAAGGGTTGTCTCCTAAGCCCGTCAAAAGGAGTAGAGCTGTAAAATGGTGTTTGGCCTTCGCCTATTGAAGGAAGGCCTCTAGTGGACGTTGGTGACCTCATCGGAGGAGGAAGCCAAAAGTGGATGTAAGTCAAGATTGACCGAACCACTCTAAATCTCGATTTGCATTTACATTCTGCTATTTACCTTACTGCAAACCTTCATATGTGCTTTACTTCCTCGTTACTTTTGCTGCACTCATTTACAAACTTGCTTTCAAGCTAAGTTTCCAAAAACAGTTTTACGTCGGAAGCGTTTTTATCGTACAAACGTAATCTTAAAATCGTCGAAAGTTTTCCGCTGCACTAATTCACCCCCCCTCTTAGTGCTCTCGATCCTAACAGATGACATACATAATAATATGATAACAAAGACATATATCATACTTAATGGTGCACTCTCTCAATAGTAGATGGTGATGCAAACTATATATGTTGATCGAGAATCCATATCATACACATAACAACATATAAAAATAATATTCTTCACCTATTTAAGTGAGAATACGTTCCTCCCAATAATTGATGAATTATTTAATCATCATGTTTAACAATTTACTAATTCTTGAAGAAAATTATCTTATCTACTATCTACAAAGATACATAAACAATAATAATCATTTATTTATATTCTCAACTATTCATACGTATATTTAAGAATTAGTATGATAAAATATTACGAGATACCATGCTTAATGTATAACTTACTATACTATTTTCATTTATGGCTCCACATTGTAATGAGCTGGTAGCTCCTATTATAGCTTGTAATTCCAATATTGAACACTTAGTCAATCAAGACATAACTCAGAATCCATGAAGAATCGAACCAAGATAATCTAGACTAATTTATTTAAATTTGATTGATTTTATTTAAGTCAAATGAGCTTAAATCAATCAAGTTAGTCTGAAATCACTATTAATCGACTTGAACTAATTAAACATGTTTGATTCAATCAACTAAATAAGCTCAAACCAATAAAGTGAGAGGAAATTAGATCATAATGCATAATGGTAGCCCAAACTAAGTTAACCTACCTGAGCCTTGGACATATCACATGTGTTGCACATGCCTGTCCTAAGTAATAGGTTAGGCTAAAATATAACAGGTTGGATAAAGAGGTAATGACATATCTAACGCCGATTATATAATTGGGTGGGCTTAGCTTCGTAAGATGGGATGAATCTTATTACTAAATCAGGTCAATATTAGCTTGCAGGTTGCGTCATACTTGGTCACGTAAGTTACGCTATGCCTAATCTTATGTGGTGCATTATACTTGGATATCTGGGTATGGATCATACTTAACCACATGAGTTTGATTGTACTTGACCACATAAATCAGGTCGTACTTGATCATAAGGACTAAACTATGCCTAGTCACATGAGCTGAATTATACTTAGCTATATAGACTATGACATGCCTGAGATAGGGGGTATCTTACTATACAGGCTAGTCTGACCAATCAATATAATTAAGTCAGACCCTAATTTGACCTCTCTTATTAAATTAGATTTTAATATTTTAAGAAGTACTTTAAAATATTATAAAATAACAATTAACCTCAAATCTATTTTTTCATGAAATAACTAATTTAAATTCATGATACAAATTTAAATATAATTAAATTATAAAAAAATATACATAATTATTTGAAATATAAATATGTATAATTAAATGAATTAAAATTAACATTAAATTAATACATTATTATAACATCACATTTTAATTATTATTTATTCATCATAAAATTTTAAATTTTAATTATTATTATACATAATATAAATTATAAAAATTTTAATATAAAAAATTTTAAAATATGAAGAAAAGCTGCGTGAAGGGGGAGCCCTCTCTCCTCGAAAAGTAAGAAATAATTTTATATTTATTTTATTTTCATATGAAGATAAAATTATAATATTTATTTTTTATGTTTCACACCCAAAAATAAAATTTTAACCATTTACTTTATAAAAAAATATATCACTAATTAGGAAATAAATTAATTATTAATTTAATTAATTGATAAAATTCTTAACTTATTCAAATGATTATAGAAATTAATTTTAATTATTTTCTTAGCCATACTACATAAGGAAGTTAATAAATAAAATAAAATAAAATATTATTTATGATAATTTTATTTATGTTAAGTGCTAAAATATACTACACAAACAAGTATGGTAATTACTACGCACATGCTGTCTCTTCTCACTTGCTAAATATTGTTGCGAATATTTCTCAGCAAACCAATACAATAAAGAGAGCAGTAAAACAAAATGACTGCCCGTCCTCACGCACGCTGTCTCTCTCTCTCTCTCTGTCTCTCTCTCTCTCTGTTTAGACTGTGGCCACCTCCGCAGGAGAGCGGCACGCAGCTCACCCTTCCTTCTTTTACTGCTCTTCTGGGCCTCTTCCTCATCCATCGTCCTCCCCCTCGTCATCTTGCTAATGGCCTCTCACCACATCCTTCTTCTCCTACTGACCTCTGTCCTGCTGCTGGAGACCTCAGCTTCGCCCTCGCCCTGCGCCTTCCCGGCCATCTTCAACTTTGGGGACTCCAACTCCGACACCGGAGGGCTGTCGGCGGCCTTCGGCCCCGCTCCACCGCCACATGGCGAGACCTTCTTCGGGGCGCCGGCCGGCAGATACTGCGACGGCCGCCTCATCATCGACTTCATCGGTAAGCTGTCTCAGTTTTCTTCTTCTTTCCACTTGCCACGGCGAAATGCTGCAACAAAAACAATCAAGTCTCTAATTTTCTGTCAGTAGTAAAAGGATATTACTGTACCCAATCAGTGTGTATCGGATCCCTTTCCCACAGATCGAGGATTTAAAATATCACTATAAGATTAAAAACATGTTTTTGAGTCTACACTTTGCCAATTGCCTTCACCAGATCAGTGCTATTAACCATCACAGCCTGATACCCAAGAGAGTCTTCTTGCTAGCTACTGAAATGGTACACATTTTAAGATCTTATCAACAGGGAAAAGTTGTCTATGCCAGGCCAAACCTACCGGAAGACTTTGAGACACATTTCTTTGACCTGAGACACGTCTTTGACTATCATGCGCAGAGTTGATGTGGATCACAGATGTACAACCGACACAAAGTAACTGGTTGAGTTATTGATGTCATGTCATTTGCTCTGCAGTAAGCAATCTGCAGCTGCAACTATGGCTGGGTTCACTTAATCTCATCTATTAAATTTGATCACCGGGCCAGATTTTGGTTGGATGCTTGTGAATGCCGGTTTGATTACTGGGGAAAATTGATGCATAGTCGTATTAGAAATGACTTACTAACAATTATATAAGTATGGAGGTAATATCACACTAAAGAGACATTGATGGGAAGTTTGGGTTTTTCCCACAACAACAATAAAGTTATAAGTCCCAACTTTTGAGGTTGGCTACATGGATCTTTTATCTTTTAAATATTTTCTCGACTGATGTCAGTCGGTATGGGTCGGTACACTGCCTGGTATGTTGGTGTTATACCATTCTGATAGATTAAGGGATTGGGATTTAAAACCTTGGTTGCAACCATTTACGATTGGTGTGCACCAAATAATTAGGTATTGATAGTCACATTGTTGGATACTGGGAGTCAGATATAAAATGTTAATTGAATATATTTTGTGTGTTAATCATGTCAATATAAAATGAATAGTCAATAAAATATTCATTCATAAACCTATGGATTAGAATACTTTAGTTAATGATAAAAAGTTATTAACATTCATAGAAATCCTTTTAAATGATAATTATATCAATTCAATTTTTTTTTTAATTTTTCATCCAATAAAAACGTATTGTGTCATTAAAACTACCTGTTTTATTCTCCAATTGATGATATGTTAGAATCTTTAGGTTATCCAAATATCAAAATCATGTTTGAGTTGATCCGCAATTTGAAGATTTCATGACTGATTCTTTCATAATTGAATTCATCTTAAGATCCTTGCTTAATTCTACATCTATACAAACATAGATATAGGAGAACTAAATCAAAGACTGACATTATCTGACTTTATATTTAGAAAAGAAAAAGGTTCAAGTAGTTAAAAAAATAAATATTTTTTAAGATGCAAAACATTTCACCAATTAAAGCAACCAAGTTAATTTGTTGAAATTTTCTACACATGCCAATAAATATCTGCATACAGCCATTGGTTATATTCTTTATTTGAAATGTCCCAAATCATTGTTTACTGCAATAAATGATGTTTGCATTATTGCTTTAATACTCTGTTGTTGAACATGCAAAAATAATGACATGTTTGCAAGCCTTTCAAAAATTTTGGATTTTGCTCATTGTATTTGATCTGATTATTGGTTTCGAGCTCTCACATTTGATCTGAAGTTATAAGATTGTGGACTTAAAATTTTCTTTTTCTTTCCTCCACCTATGTGCATATACATATGCATTTATTTAACAACAACAAAATCTCTAATATTTAGATTTAGGTGTTATAAAAATCACATTCATTTGTATCTCCTGTCAGTACAAAAGACTATTAGTTGTCAACATTAGTTATGGTTGGGGTCAATTACATCAGTAATTATTGAATTTTACGACAAATGGTTCCCCAAAGCTTGATTTTTATCATTTGACTTCCTAAACCTTAATTAGTGTTTCAATAGAGTCCTGTTGCCAGCTTCCATCCATAATCCTTGACAAAAAGGTCACCCAATTGCATTGACTCGTGAACTTAGTCCGAATATTAGCGAGAAAGGTTGTCTGACATCCTTTTATCGATAGATAAGTCACGGCAGATTGATCGTTGTTCACCATGAAATTTTTATATCTGGCTTAACCAAGTACTGCTAGTTGAACTTTTGCACTCTGCAATCATATAAAAGCATGTGAGAGAGTCAATCATCAACAATCAACAACCACTTGGCTTTTCAGGAGAGTTTATCTTACATCAGAAACAATCCTATTATTGATAACCATATATTGTGTTCGACTAATAATGACCATGTTCCAATGATTGTTTGGATCTTCAGCTCAGGGCCTTGGACTTCCTTTCCTCAGTGCATATCTTGATTCAGTGGCGACAAATTTCTCCCATGGTGCCAATTTTGCTACAGCAGGATCAACAATCCAACGACAAAATACAACTTTATTTCAAACTGGGTACAGTCCCTTCTCCTTGGATGTGCAGTCCTGGCAGTTTGCACAGTTCAAATCTAGGTCGCAGATTGCTTACGAGAAAGGCAAGTACCAGAGATATACTTTTAGCTTGGCCGAGTTATCCCCTTGTGATGATGTACAAACTTGCCTATTAATCTTTGGTTGTTCTCTGCAGGAGTCTTCAAAGATGAATTACCTCCAGAGGACTACTTCTCTAAGGCTTTGTACGCCTTCGACATCGGCCAAAATGACCTCACTTCAGGCTATGTCAGTAACATGACTACTGATGAAGTTAAAGCAACCATTCCTGATATCCTCAACAAATTCACTGTTGTTATAAAGGTATGATGAAGCAGAAAACCACGAGAGATGAAACAATATGAGAAATACTTGCCTCATTAATGTTAGAGGATGACAAAATTCTTGGATTGAGTCGGTGCAGGGTGTCTATGGACAAGGTGGGAGATTCTTTTGGATCCATAACACAGGTCCCTTTGGCTGTCTGCCTTACGTTCTCGACCGATTCCCTATCAGGGCACCCGAGGTGGACCATGTCGGTTGTGGAGCTCCTTTCAATGATGTGGCTCAGCTATTCAATGCGAAACTGAAGGAAACTGTAGCCCAGCTCAGGAAGGACCTCCCTCAGGCGGTATTCACCTATGTCGATGTCTACACCGTAAAGTACTCCCTCATAAGCCAAGCAAAGAAGCATAGTAAGACTTGCAACCGACGCTGAACAAATGCTGAATTTAATCATGGCTTCAGATACTGATGAGCAATGTTGGAGTGCTGTAATTTGCAGGCTTTGAGCATCCTCTTGTGGCTTGCTGCGGGCACGGTGGCAAGTACAACTACAACATCCACTGGGGCTGTGGATCGAAGGTCATAGTCAACGGCACTGAGGTCCTGATCGGGAAGGCATGCCGGGATCCTCTGAAGAGGATATGCTGGGATGGAGTTCACTACACAGAGGCTGCAAACAAGTGGGTGTACGATCAAATAGTGGAGGGTGCATTCTCAGACCCACCAGTCCCTCTGAGAATGGCTTGTCAAAGGCAAAACCAGTGAGACTCTCTTTTCTCCCATTAGGCTGCTAATAATGCTGCATGAGTGATTCAGATGATTTTGTGGTAGCACAAGCAAGTGTGCTCAGCACTTGACAATGACATACATGTGTTACTGGTATGAACTGTGATGAAATGGAACTCATAATTCCCCTACTACTCTGCGTGATGAGATTGGATTCAACCACAACTGCATGTAAAGCCAATCATCTTTATCTTCTGTGCCATCTGAAGCTGTTCTGTAAAGTTGCAGAAGTTTACAGGAGCCACTGCCCTTTCCAAGCCCACCACCTCTCCTTTTGCAAAGGCAAAAGGCTACACATCCACCATGCGTGCTCGACTTCTTGATGGTAGAGCTTTCTTCCAGTGTGTGCGTGCAAAGCAATGCAGGGAGTGCACTGAGATAAAGTTGATAGCAACTGAAACAAAATGACTAGTCATTTCATAATAAATTATAATATATATATATGATAATTATATAAATTTTTAATCAATAATAAATATAAAATACTCATCTAAATCATTTCATAATAGATTATATAATTTTTTCAATCAATAATAAATATAAAATATTCATCTACATCATTTCATAATTTAGGAAATTACGTTAAGACAATGATCCTCGTTATTTGATAAAATCATAATAATATGTTATTATAATTTTTATGATTTAAAATTATGATAATATATTATCAAAATATCGAGAGGATTATGATGATATCAATAATAATTATTATCTACATAAATTAGTAAAAAATATGATTATAATCTCATGTGATTAAATAAATAATAAATTATCAGATTGAGAATTATGAGATCTAATTGAGATAAGATATATTTGAAGTTTATGATATCAAACACGAGAGGCTTGCTCTAATATCACGAAAAAAATGATTAACTTAAATTTTTATCATTAATGTGTATGAATTTATATACATAAAGAGATTTGCTTCTTCTCCTTGCGTATAAACCTATCTTCTCGTTCACATCCATGTGATGTAGATGGCCTCTTTCTTCGAACTGAGAGTTGATGAAAAGTTTTATCTTCATCGTCGGCACCACCAGAGACCTCGATGAGGATGGTTTTGCCGGCATACGGGAATCAAGTTCACTGGTCCCAAGATCTTCATTGTTGTTCTTTTCCTACGTATCTTCTTCTTGTTGCAGGTGTTGTTATTGGTCATCAATAGTTAGTCTTGTAATGTTGATTGCATATGAGAAGCAGATGATGGTGATCTCCTTAGTTTCTGGATGAGTTACATTGTTAGAGAAGGATGGTAGAAGCATCATCCATCATTTGGAACAGGGAATTGTTATGTACTGTTATAGGGTTCTGAGCTGTGTCATCCTACTCTTAAATTGATGGATTGGTATTGATGAATTCACTGTTGATTAAGAATGGGTGAAATTGATGTACATAAGAGATGAATGTTCTCCTTCCATCATTGCATAAAACTGATGCAGGAGTGAAAGGCTGTTTACCAGTAGAATACTACAATTATTAAGAAATTGAAGTATATATATATGTTTTTGTGCAGATATGCTTCTTATAATGAAGTGAACCTGAATCCAACTGGGCATTAGGAAGAGTTTCTTACCAATGACCAAGCTTGCTGCTACTGCTATGATAAATGGCAAGGTATGCATCAAATCTTGGTTTTTGCTTGATTGAAACATGGGTGTATTGTACAACAGATAACCAGAAACATGATATAAGTCATGACACATACTTATTACCAGGCTCAAGTAGTGTGTAACCTCAGTTGATTTCAGTAGGGTTGTGAAGTTTCTTTCAGTACGACTACAAATCAGAAAAGCTGGATTTGAAGGTCTAAACAATGTTAAAAAAAGATCAGAATATGTGATCAAAAAATACTGATTGAGTTAGAAGGATCATCACCTTGAATCATACAAAACGAGGAACTTTGGTTCCTCCATCATGCATGCTTGAAAGCTAAGAGAATAGGCTTTTGACCCACTTTTGGAATAGCACGTGAGCTAATTATCCTTTATAGTTTGACCTCTTTTAATATTTCGATATCTAGACTTTAAAAATTTATATTGAAATTTATATAATTATCAAAGTGAAATATTTAACTCCATTTAATTCATATAGCATTATCAGTTCTACCGATGGAAGATACAATCTGTGATAACATGTGTAGAAATGATATGAAAACGATGGGCAAAAAGATAATTTCAACGTTCTAATTACGTTTTCGGTGATGACGAGAGATGGCATCATTGGGGGCCGCGGATGACTGTTGTGGTTATGGTCGGTGAGAACGATGCAGTGATCAACGAGAACGCTAAGGACTTTTACAACTTCTTACGATGGAAGGAGGATGAGGAGGGAGAGAGACGAGAGGTGAAGCAAAAGGGGAGGAGGAAGAGAACGATGTAGATGCAAATGCTATACATTTGCATTGATGCCGCTCAACAACTGCGTCGGCGCCAACGCAGATGCAGAGCGATACAAGGGCCCTTCAGCATCTGCCTCGACGTTGACAATGATGTAAGGAAGAGTGATGTCGTTTTATATATGCATCTACGCTGACAACGATGTGGGGAAAGGTGGCAGCACCGCTTTGTATCTGTGTCGACATGCCGAGCGATATTGACGCAAATACAGAGCGTCAACATCTGGATTACTCTCTTCATTCTTTCCCTTTGCCTCACCTCTCATCGTCGTTCTCTCTTCTCATCCTCCTCTCTCCATAAGAAATCGCAGAAGTCCCCAACGTTCTTGTCAACCACTACGTCGTTCTTGCGGACAACAATCAAACAACCACTTGTGACTCCCGACGATGGCGTCATCCGCCACCATCGAAAAAGTAATTAGGACATTAAAATTATTTTTTTATCTATTATTTTTATATCATTTTTACATGTATTATCATATGTTGTATTTTTATCGATAAAATCGACAATGTTAGAGTAAATAAAATTAAATATTTTATTTTTATAATTATAAAAAAATTAATATAATTTTTTTAGTCAAATAATCAAAATACTAAAAACGACTTACCTTGCTAATATGCGATTGGCTCATGCAATCGCTTTCTTGAGAGGAATAAAGTGACTACTGCCCAGATGAACAGTCTCACCCACCATTGAGCAGCACGTGGGGATTAGCTTTCATATTGTCGTTATATACCTGATGGCTGTAGCTACTGCCTTGTCTTTTGCCATGCAGCGAGAGATAAAGTGATGCTTCAATATTGACAATGGAAAAGGAACTTGAGGGTGGACTTGCAGACCATCACTCTCTCTCTCTCTCCAGAATTGTTAGACCCAGAATCGACTCCTGCCTCAACATGCATCCTGTAGAAGTTTGATACATGAAGAACAATTTGTTGGGTGTAATGTAATGGAACAGCAAAGGCACTCATAACATACATCCATGTTGGCTTGCTCCAAACATGGGAACGACTGTCATGCATCTGACATCATTTTGAACTCTAAACAGAGATCGCATTAGAAAATCTTGGATGCTTAAGCTTAAGAAAATGCCAGTTGTGTGATTCCTTTGTCTCTAAGGCTGCAAGATCATTAATTGTTATACACTTTGGCATCCTTTGGCATAACAATTCCAAATTATGGCATGGATCCCAACAAATAACATTGTTGTTGATCTTACTGGGATCTTTTTAAGAGGTTATATCAGCACAAGGATATGCAGTCTGGCAGAGAAATGTACACTCCATTGCCATGATGAGGACCATGCTAAGAAGATCCCTGGATTTACCAACTAAAGGGTCAAGGTTCTTGGAAAGACATCTTACCCACAAAGTCCAAAGGGGGAGACATCATTCTTATAAACCCCAGCAATCATGCACTGTCACTATATTGCAATGCTTAATGCCATAGATTGAGGTAAATGACATCCAAGGAAAGAAGAAACAAAAGGAGTAACAACAACATTATAGTGCCTGCAAAAGTGATTACTGCTAGAAGGTATTCGATTACTACTAAGCATCACTTTTCCAACATCATCAAATTTCAGTAGAAAAACACGAGAAGAAAGTAAGAATAAGTGGAAAAGTTTGTGAACAATCTATTGCTTGTTCTGCAGAAATCATACAGGATAAACCGTAAGCTATTCTAGAAATTCAAATGCTTTCCATATCATTACTTCAAAAACTCCCCAATGAAGTTAGACATTTCAAAAACTCCATATCATTGGCAACACCTCATATAGTTATAATGACTATTAATTTCAAATGACAACCTTTACTGCCAGACACTAATACAGATATTTCAGGTCAATGAAGTTTAAGACAAAAGCTGGAAGACCATTTCAATCCGTAGCAACAACAATTCTATCATCCAACCTTCTCCAAACTTGTTCTTTCTGATAAAGCAATTAGTATATTTCACTCAGATGATTAATATGGACAAACAGATGTATAAAGAACAAGCAATATATCTTTTGCCATCTGGATTTTAATTTATTTATTAAGGTGAACTTTAAACTGTCTAAATCTGACAAAGAATGTGAGAAATTCAGATAAAAGCATCAACTTCAGCTAAACACACTCTTTGCTGCAGCAGTGCGTACCACTTTCCACAACAAGAAAAGGTTGAATAAAATTTCTTAAAGGCTCAATATTTTTTCAGAAGAAATATATATAGAACTTAAATGATGCAACAATTCCAGGTAAAACCAATAGAATAAATGAACCATATGGTTTTAACAGAATAAGGACTCAAGAACCTCAAAATTTTGTATTGTGAGATCCCACATTCTCAATTGGATGTTTCATAACAAATACAATTATTTGTAAAATAAGATTTCATGTTATTATGCTTCCACAAATACCCGAGTTATCCAAAGAAAATATGACAAAACCATAAAGAATGAATCAAAAGGCCAATGAAAAGAGAAAACAATACATGGCTTGATAAGCAATTGACTAAAATCAGCATTTGAACTAGCATAGATAATGATAGAAGACAGGTAAAAAATAGTAGATGTCGCAATCTACAGAAAAAACCCCCCTCCTCTTCTTCCCTAGGTATCTCTGTGTATCTATGTATGGGTGTATGTGTATGCGCATGCATAGAGAGATGACAAGAAAAAACCAACAAGTCTGAGATTAAATACAACTGATTCTTCTCTAACTATAGGAAGAATATATTGCTGAAAAAAATTAAAGATAACTGCTAATTGATGTTCTATGGGTCTACAATCACTTAATCTTCACCTCTTCTTTTTATGGCTCTTGCCAAGGATTGACTAATCATCGTAAACAAGAGTCACAACTCTCAAACCATACATACTGTTCTTTCTTTTCTTGAGTCAAATACCCTTCCCAATATATATTGGTGGCCGCTTACCAATCAGAACACATGATCCGCCCACTCACTCTAACAGAGCAAAAAAAAAGCAGAAATAATTGCTCATATAGTTCAGTTTATAAGTAACTTACATTGTTGTTCCTCACGATAGAACTGCAAAGCACAAAAGAACTATTAGTTCTTACACTCGAAGCATAATGCCACTGACTGCAGAATGTAAACCTACACCATGTAAGCCAAGTGAATTGTTCATAAGATAACAGGAATAGCATAGATACCATGGCAGATTCTAATATAATGGAAATCCACATACTCCGCTGCAACCTTCCGGAAACAACTACAAATTCAATCAAGTTCCACTCTTTAACAGCAACTCAATAGTCGATTCAGAGTCGCAATACATTGGAAATTACAACAAACATGCAATAATACTAGAAATTAACGACAAAGAAAATAAGAGGAGAGACTAATTGGATTTTGCAGAAGGTAAAGGTAGAGATGCCCAGAAAAATAAAGCCTAACGTCACTTCAATACCATATTTAAGATTGAATAAGACACCAGCAACAGTCACGAGTTCTTGGCGAAATCTTCCAACAATTACAGATGTACTCGGAAGAAAAGATCAAAACTTTAACTTGGAAAAAGGGTCGACAGGCACCAACCGGCCTAATTCTTGTTCTTGACGCCACCGTTCTTGTTGAACAGTTCATCAGGAACCACTTTAAGCTGCTTCCTCTGCTTCGACTTGGCGATCTTCTTCAGGGTCTTGGGGTTGGTGATCTTCTGCAGCTTGGTGCCCGTCCGCAGCGTGTTCTCCTGCTTCCGTTTCTCGTTTTCCTCCCTCCGCTTCCGCTTCTCCTCCTTGTTCCGCCGGATCTCCTCCTTCAGCTCCGCCATCCGCTCCTTGTACGCGCGCTTCAGCTCCTTCTCCTTGGTCCGGACGTCGAGGGAAGGCCGGCGGAGGGATACGGCGCAGGCGGAGGTTCGCTGGGCGCGGGGCTGCTTCCACTTACGGCCGGAGACCCTGCCGGCGATGATACCGTCGTAGGTGGGGCGACCGAACGCGGGCTTCTCCGGATCCTCGAGGGAGGGGAGGGCGGGCCGCTTGGCGGGCGGGGTGAGGGAGACGGTGGCGGTGGCGGCATCGGAGAGAGGATCAACATCCATCGAGTCAGGGCCGCCGCCGGGTTCGGGACGCTTCCGCTTGTTCTTCTGGCCGCCGAGGCCTTCGTCGAGGCGTCGGAAGTCGAGGGTGGACGCCATGGATCAGGGCAACAATTCGAGAGTCTGGCTGCAGATGGCGGCCGCGAGAGTTTATTAGGGTTCCAGATGGTTCAAGTCACCTCCTGGGAGATTACCGCCAGGCGGTCAGGGTAGCTCCACCCAGTGGGCCGAAGCCACGTGTAATAGCCCGTCTGGCGTTCAAGATCCCTTGTAGAGATCTAATTCTCCTCCGATGATCACATCTCTACCCTTCATCCCTATCTTTAAATCCTACTCGTTCATCGAGATCAATCCCATCAACCATGACGGGCATCCATCGTCACTACGATGGAAGTCAAACGGCTCTTCTCCCTTCTTCGTCATCGTCATGCCTACTCTTATGTCAAGCCCACAACCCCAAAATCCCCTACGGTATCTTCCACCACCACCGACCTTCTCTCCTCTTCTTTGTCGCTCTCTACAATTAGCTTCTGCTGCAACACCAGCGCCATCTGTCAGCAGAGCCTCCGCCGTCGCCTCGGCGGCCTGTTCCTCGTCCGGACCCCCCACCGGAAGTTCGAGCCAAAGAAGCCGCACGTCAACATCGGCACCATCGGGCACGTCGACCACGGCGAGATCACCCTCACCGCGTCTTCACCATGGCCCTCGCCGCCGTCGGTGGGTTCGACCCCAAGAAGCGAGGGGCGCGCCCGCGGCATGACCATCAACACTGCGTCCGTCGAGTATGAGACGGAGTACCGCCATTACGCCCACGTCGACTGCCCCAGCCACGCTGACCATGTCACGAAAATGATCACCGGCGCCGCACAAATGGACGGCGTTATCCTTGTTGTTTCCGGCGCCGACGGCACCATGCTACAGACCAACGAGCAGATCCTCCGCGCCAAGCAGGTCGGCGTACCCGACACAGTGGTTTTACTCAACAAGCAGGATCAGGTGGACAATGAGGAGCTCCTCCAGCTCGTCGAGCTCGAGGTCCTCACCCTTCTTCGCGGGTACAGGCCACAGTTCTATATGAGGACCACCAATGCCACCGATCGGATCTCATCCATAATGAACGACAATGATGAGGAGGCGACAATGGTCATACCTGGAGACCGTGTCAAGATGGGGGTGGAACTCATCATGCGCCTGTGAACAGGGCATGCGGTTCGCTATCAGAGAGGGCGGCAAGACCGTCGGTACTGGAGTCATCCAGTTCATTATGGAGTAATCACCGAATGTAGAGCTTCGTCTTTCTTCCAGTTGCAGGGGTTGCTTCACTGATTGGTGCGGCGATGGTAACTCTTTGAGACTTTACATCAAACACACATTAGGTGGCAATCCAAGGAACTCCTGCTCTGCATTGTCGTATTTTTGCATTTTTGCTGCTTTTGCCTTTTTCTCTTATTGCATTTGTGACTATGAATCTCTACGGTATAGGAGGTTGTAGATGTTATCGTGATTTTATTAGGTTTATTATCATGAAAGATCATGCTTTGATTAATGTAAAAGTAAGGCTGTTTAATTCAGTTCTCTTCTTTGGTCGCTTTATCTGATTTTGATCAATGAATAGTAGATAACATGCTCGATGATTGACTTCAAAGTATTTGGGGCATTTTGGCTTCTTGTTGTTGTATAGCAGGATGACAAGCTAGACATGGAGTTATTGGCTGATACAGTTAAGACTTGTTCAGTATTCACTGGAAGGTTTGGACCAGGGCATGTACAATAAATAGATTTAATTGAATTATTGTTCTTGATAAGCTTAATCTTTAGACTACTTTCTTTTGTTTTTTGTTGTGATCTGAGTCACCGGTTGCATCTGATGGTAGTATAGTAAGTGATTATATGCATATGTTCCTTTGTTGTTTGATGATTATCACAACTTACAATCAGAGATTGTATTGTTTACCTTTTGCAATTTCTGATCCATCTCAATTTGCCAATACTTGGCTTGATCAAGGTTTGTTCTACCCCAGTTATTGCAAATTTTAATTTGAATCCTAATTATTGAACCGTTGACTTATTCAGAAGAGTTTTTTCAATAGACACAACATTGTCTTTCTTTTTGTACTCTATAGATTGTTAGAATTGTATTTTAATTAGCAATGCATCATCACTTCTTTGTCAGCAAGATGAGCACTCTATAAAGTAGAAAGAATGATACAGAGCAATCACTTCACTTCTCAACGATGCACTGTTGGCTTGGAATACTTAATTCTATATAATCAAAGATCCTATCGCTCTCATTACATGGTTGGATGAACTGATTTTTGTAGTTAGTCTTCTTGTTGATCATGGGAAAACTACTTTTGTTATTTTTCGAGTTCTTCTCTTTATCTTCTTTTATGCTGATGTCTTGTGCTTCCAACAGTAGTAAGACTGAATATGTCAAGGAAAAAACTTGATCAGTGATCAAATTGGTCTTTTTTTTTATTTTGATATGCAACTATTTAATTTAACTTCAGTTCTTCCTCTGATGACCTATTTGTAAACTGAGATCAAGTAAATTTTCATTCTACAAAAGGTAGCCTGGTCTTAATTTCCTGAGCTTATCTTGCTGCTATAGACCTTTCTTAAACCTGACACCTTGAGTTAATTGGCATCTTAGTCGAGCAAATCGTTAATCAATCGCCTGGATGCGGTTGGCTTGTACTTTGTCATGTTATAATTTACAGAATCTCTTTGTTTAGTCTTTGTTTTAATTATCTCAAAATAGCTTGGAAGAAAGAAAATTTCATACCAAGGCACTGTCAATCTTGTGTTATTGTTTTGCAAATTGCATGTGAATATGGTTTTAGAAGTATATTTCTGTTAGGTTAAACATTATCTGAGTCGACTTGGTTTGTATGTGGCAGGTGTTAATCCTTTGTCCAAATAATTTTTCTGATTCTTCTTTGGGGTATTGCAATAAAAATTCATTAGTGATTAGATTGCCATCTTCCTGTTCCATTTAAGAATGCTCGTTTCTTTTTCATTTCATGTAGTCTGTCGTATGCATTCTTGTTATCCTCAACTAATTGGCTTGCAACATTAGATTATTATGCAAAAAGTCAAACAAAGACAAATTGCTTTCAGTTTCCATCTGTAGTTTATATATTGTCTGTTTGCTATAAAATTTGTGTTATGTGCAGAGAACTACGAAATCGTGTTCTTTTAAATTCGATTATATATGATAACATGACAAAGCATTGTTAGTTTGAGTTTTCTATTATTGAAGTATTGATATTTTAGTCAGTTTTGGAACATATTTAAATACTTGGTAATTAATTTCACTCTTATAAGGAATTGATATTTTTATGCTTGTTTTTGTCCTATTTGTTTAGGTCGGATTGAGGTATTGAAAATGAAGAGCTAATTATATATTAACTCTATAATTAACTATCTTTAGCATTTTGATTTTTATATTTGGAAAGTGAAACATTTAATCTCGTTTCTTTTTATGTTATTGATTCGAAAATATCGTATGTGCTCAATGATAAATCGAAATGTATATACTCAATGGTAAATCGTATAATATTTTTATCAACATGATAAAAGAAATGAGATTAAATATTTTTATAATATTTTTTAATATTATTTTTTATAATTTTTAAAAATATAAAACAGAATAGGAATAGTAAAGTTAATTAATTTTAAAAAAAATAATCTATAACATATTTATAAAAAAAATAGTATAGTGAAATTAGAATAAAATTAAAGTGAAATTAATTCTCTTGGGGAGAAAAAAAAGAACAAAAAAAAAGGTGCGATTCGAATTAGATAAGTTGGATGACGATAACAAAACAAACACCGTGAAAGCATTTGGGGGTGAATCTATTACAAGTCTTAAGCAGTACAAGACATGATGTTTAGCTCCACAAAGCGTTTGAGGGAAGGGAAGAGGAGAAATCACCGTGGACTTCCATCCTTGGAACGACGGCTTCCTATTACTTCTTTGCTTTCCTCTTCTCCACCACGAAGAAGAAGACGAGCGCAAGAATGGAAAAGGCGGAGAAGCAGCCCGCCGCAACGTCGAGCGACGTGTGGCGCCCGGTGATCCCCACCACGTCGAACAGGTTGGCGGTCTTCGCGGCGTTGGTCGTCTGCCCGTAAGCGACCTCGGTGTCGCCGGAGTCGAGCGCGTACGCCCTCACGAAGTAGGTCCCGGTGGGGATTCTGCGCTCCACGGTGTACACGAAGGAGCCGCCGCCGCTGCTGTAGGGCTGCGTGGTGACCTTGAACTGGCACGTCTTGTCCTTCTTCAGGTGGTCGTCGGTCTTGCGCCACCCGCGGTCGACCTGGCTCACCGGATCGTAGCACAGCAGCACTTTGACCTTCTTGTAGCCCGAGTCAGCGCTCGCCGGCGTGCTCTGGTTCAGCTTCCAGCTCACCTTGATCTGGTCGACGCCGGCGTGCAGCACTGAATCATTAGACAGACATCCATGTCATACCCAAGGAAAGAAATCATGAAGAGAAAAAGGACAGAGAAAGGAGACAAACCTTGGCCTGCAGCAGGAGATGCAGTGACAGTGAGCGTATTTGGAAGGCTGGAGAAGAGCACAGCCATGGAAGACCCTATACAAGACACAACTAGCGCAAGACGAAGAAAAGGAGCTGTAGCCATGGAGGAGATGCACCTCTTTTCCTTCAACTGTGGAAGCTTTCTCTGGAGAACGATGGAGCAGCAATCTCGTATATATAGACTCCCAAAACAATGAGAATCTAATAGAGTATTGCAACACAGTTGACTTCCCCAACGAGGGAGCTCTTTAGGGGAACCAAAGGATGTTCGTACAGGTTCATAGGAATCTTCATCTGTGCTCCTGATGGCTCTCGACTTTGGCCAAGAGGCAAAGAGATATCATTTGACTTCCTCCAGTGGGCCTAATGGCTTCCATTAGAGGCAGTTCTTCTTGAGGTGTGATGGAATTGTGGTGAGGTGGAATCCAAAAGTCAACTGTCATCTGCCATCTACAGCATAATTGGACTGGGAGAGCTCCAAAGAGTCGGCACACAAGAAAACTAATAAGAGATCCCAGCAATGTATATGCTGTAAGATATTCCTCAAGAGTTGATCTTTCTTGCTTCATGCAGCTACAACCTGCGGTCTTTGAGATCATCAACAGGTGATTCAGTGGCTCTACGACATCTTGCATGAACAAAAGATGCATGACGATGCAATCTTTTTGACATATTATTTGTTTGCATAGTTCATTATTTCTTGGTTTAAATGCCAGGCGACAAGGAACATAAATTGCAGTGACATTTGCAGGGCGTGTAAGCCAGTGCTTTCTCCACGTGTGTCAGAGGCGCTAAAGCAAAACGCCAAAGTTACACCTTCGTTGCCTCACGCGTCTCGCGTGTCCTGCGTCCCGCGGCCGGTTGCGCGGGGCACGCCAGCATCCGCGACGTGGCTAATACCGGCGCCAGCAATCGCGCTCGTTGCTCGCTGCACGTGCAGCGCACGCACGGAACAGCCTGCGTCAGATATATATATATATAAAGGAAAATAATAAATTTAAATGACCAGTTCTGTATGCATACCTCTTCACTAATAACACCAATCATATATAATTTGCCAAACCTATCACAATTGTTTTATATTTATGGACATAATGCAAATCTGATTGATAAAAGAAAAGAGTTTTGTATATGAAAGGTTAGGGTTTGGAGATTTTATACTTAGTCTAATAATGATAAAAGTATATTTACTTATCAAAGATTAAGAGTTCAAAATATTTTTTTGATAAATTTTAAATAATAATAATGCTAGTAAAATTGTAACATCCTCAAAACCAATATCGTTTTCACTATTTATTCTTGAAAAAAATATAAATAATAAAAAAATATATCAAAATAACAATATATATATTAAATTAATTGGTAAAGATATTGATATTAGTAAGATTTTGAAATCAGACATCATTGTTGTTGGTGAACAAATGTGCCATGGCTGGTGAGTCAGCACGACCTGGTCCACGAGTCGATGTCGGGAGTCTTCTGTCGATTGAGCTGGATGTCGAGGTCGGTCGGGCCCTCATGACGAGGTGTTGATTAGCGTTCCTTGGCCTAGGTGTTGGTTCATGGCTTGCTGTGGGGTCGTTGGTCGACGACTTCAGAAGTTAGGATGCTTCTCGGTCGCGGGTGGTTGCTTTCCTGCAAAAATGGTCTTCGTCGGGTGATTCCCGACTTTGGTCCCTTCGACGAGTAAGTCAGTGGAGTGTTCAATTGTTTTTCTTTTTTTCTCCCCCTGGCCGGGTGTTGGCCAGAGGTCTTTATACTACTGTATAAGGGTTGGCGTATTGGTACATGGGTTGGCGTGGTGGACGTACCAAACAGCGTCTTGGTACGGATTCTGACTTAGCGTGTCTTGGGGGCAGTATCGTCTTGGGATTCCTGAGACGTGTCACGTAGCGCTTTGGTACGGTCTCTGACTCGACAGGTCTTGGGGGCGTCGTCATCGTGTGACTCCCGAGACGTGCCGCACAGTGGGGGCAGCGTCGTCTTGGGATTCTTGAGACGTGTCGTGCAGCACCTTAGTATGGTCTCTGACTCGACGTATCTTGAGGGGAGCGTCGTCGTGTGACTCTCGAGACGTGCTGAGCAACGTCTTTGTACGGATTCTGACATAGAGTGTGACATCGACTATGACATGTCTTGGGTCCAAAATATGCCTTATCAATTGTCATCTAAGCTTGTGATATTAGAAAATAAAACTTAATCCTAAAATACTTTCATAAATAAGATAATTATGGAATAAATATCAGATCATTACGAGCTAAGATCTTATATACTGAGTCCAACAATTTCTGCGCAATTTAATATAATGATAAATAAAGAAATTATTATTATTTTTATTTTTCAAGGGAAAAAAAGGTAGTTGGGCCCACATTTCATTTGTGTATGGGGTGGGCCCGGCTTTTCCTTCCATTTTTGATCGCATATAAAACGGGAATTGCGCCTCCTCAACACCAACCCCCGAATCTCCCCCCATTCCAATTTCTTGGTTCTTCTCCTCGTTTGGTCTCAGATCGCGATTAGTGGGGGGGAGGAGAGAGAGGGAGAGGGAGAGGGAGAGATGGGGAGCGATAGGAAGGTCTACACCTTGGCCGAGGTCTCCGCCCACAACTCTGCCAATGACTGCTGGCTCGTCATCGACGGCAAGGTTCGCATCCATTTCATTCCGCCTTGTTGATCTCCTTCGATCCGTCCCCTCATCCATCTCTTCTTTAGATCTGATGCATTTTTCTTTTTCTTGTGGTCTGTCCATCTACCTTCTAATCTTGATACGTTGGGCCACGTCGAGGGTTGGTATTGTTCGTGTGAAGCATCCGCTGGTGGATTTTGTATGCTCGTTGTAGGTTACGGATTTCCCTTGTTGGAGGGCGCTGGGATGAGTTGGGTTGCCATTTGAACGGTTGTAGACTACTTCTAGTGGTGAACGTATTGGATTACTGTGACAAAAATGTTCCATTGGAGACATCCAACAGAATTGGAAGAAGATTAGGGCGTCCCTGTGCAAGGACGACATGCACAAATCAGATAGAAATGCAATGGATGCTTTGTTCACGATAGAAGAGTGAATCGGAACACTTTTGTTGGATCCACAGCAGAAGAGAAAAAAATGTAAGAGGGGCAAGAAGTGAAAAAAGACGTGGATGGTTTTTTTGTTGTTTGTTATCTTTGTCTAGGCGCATGTGGTGGTGATTTAAATTTTTTGTTAAATTTAGATTTTAATAATATATAAGGGAAATCAAACAGATAATGTGGGCCCAACCGAATCTAAGCCCTTTGAAGGGCCAGTAGTTGTTGCTGTGGCCACACCAACCCTTTCATTCAACTGGCTTCGTTTTACTTATTTTTGTATAATCTTCGGGCGGCACAACTTGTGTGGGAGTAACTGAAATAAAGAAGATCAGACCCTTATAAGTCAATCTTAATCTTATCTATTTTCGATGTGAAATTAATCAAAAGTGTTATAATCTTCCCTACTCGGGGGCTTAACATTCTCGTCAAGGTCTAGTATAGCCCAGATCAAGTTCTAATATGGTGCATGTGAGTCATAGCCCAGTGGTGACTTCATACAGTGTCGAGTTCTCTGACTTCATCCACGGTTAGCTCTTTTCTATCTGAGCCTTTCATCATATCTCAAAACTAATTTAGTTCTAATACAATTTGTCATGAATCGAGCTTGATGGGTTAATTGGTCTATCAATCTTGTTGAACCAAAACCATTAGTTGAAATGCTTAAGTCGAAGTTGATAGTAGTACACCCATCAGACCCTTATAAGTTAATCTTATTCTTGCCCACTTCCGATGTAAGATTAATCCGGGGTGTTATAATATTTAAGTTGACAATTCATTCATCTTTTAGGAAACTCAATATCTTTAGAATAACCTTAAAAAGTTTTACCTTTCAAAAATTTTACCTCTCTTATTAATTAAAGGATCCTACAAAAATAGCTTCTTTTGTCTTCCTTTTCACAAACTAAGATGAGCAGATCCTCTGTTCCTTTTATTTTCTGTTTAGAATATTAATAAACTTTTAGGTTCAGTGTCCTATGAGAAAAATTGTTAGAATTTTGGATAAAATTTATAGCCATAGAACCTCTAGTTTTCATGTTAGCCACCATTCTTCCTTGTTGTTAACATAGAAAACCATAATTAAAATTGTATCTAAGGATGGTGATTAGCAATAGTCGCCATTTCTATAGCTTATTGTAGAAACTTTAAATTGAGATTTTTAGCTTAATATTGGATGGAACTAGAGCAATTGAAATTGCTTGTTGATCAATGTGTTATTATTTTTTATATGCTGTTTTCATTAAAGAGAGAACGAAAACAGATCAACAACTACATGCTCTAGGTCAGATGTGCTCAACTCATCTTTAAGATATATAAGCTTATGCAATTCACATTGGTGTTGTTTTCTTTTAGATGCTTCATGTTTATTGTCAGATAATTATATGATAAAGAATAAAAAATGACTATGATGACAATTAAGATTTTGACAAAAAATCTATATTTTTGGGTTAATTGGAAATAATAGCAACAATAGGGGAAATGCCTTTGACAGATTGCTTTGTCCATAGAAATAGTTCTAGGTCAAGGAAATAACGAGATAGATATCACATGCTCGATGTTAGATTAAGTATCACATGCTCAAGGAAATAGTTCTAGGCTGGAACCACAGCAACTGATAGATTCTCTTTTCATTGAAGAGTTAATGAAATAGATCAAGTATCACATGCTCGATGTTAGATTAGCTCAACTTATATTTATGTCATAGAAATTTATATAATTAGATTGGTTTCGTTTTCCTTTTAGACAGATCAAATCTATTATAGACAATTATTTGGGAATGAAAGGATGACAAAGATGGCCCACTTGGAGGCTGATAAATTAAATCTATGTTTTTGGTGAAAATAAGATATAGTATCGAATGAGGCAACATCTTTTTCCAGCCTGATATGGGATAGTTCTATAAAATAACTTAAGAAAGAAGTTCTATGTTCACCTTACATACTGCAGAATAAATGCTAACATAGTAGGAACTTTGCTTTATCCAAAAATAAGTAAGCTAGGTTAAGATATCATCAAGTGCTGATCTTTAAGAAAATTGTTCATGCATAGAAGTTATGGTGATGAGAAATTAATTAATTGATAGATAGTAATAATCCTTCCATTTCACTTTCTTCTTACATGATATGATGAATGCAAAATTCTTCTGGTCTTGGTGCTTTTCTTTCCAAGAAGGCGATTACGCTCAAGTTGGTTTATCTGCTAACAACAAGACATCAGTGAAGTTGTGAATCTATCAGGCCCAACACGATGTATAACTGATGGTGGATTATTACACTTCTAGTTCCATATCTGCAAAATGTTCAAGAAAAATGAATGTTGTAGCTGCAGTGAGTGGCTCAATTATCCCTGTGAAGGTTTTGGTTAATTAAACTTATTAACTTATTACTGTCATTAGTCATCTTAAGGTTATGGAAGTTTGTCAGACCTTTCTTTTGGTCCTTGTTCGATGACTTTATGATGGGTATCACTAATCATGGAATTAATCCTCTATCTCTATTACTTGTACTCCCTATCATTGTGCTTTGCGACTTTTCCACTAACACTTAGTGACTGAGAAAGAACCAAATTGGCTGACATGCTATCTGGGTAATTTCTAGTGATTGCTATTTTTTAAGTCCTATTGGAAATAAAGAATTGGAATTTTATCTATTCATAACCAATAAATGTGTTGTATTATGCCCAATAAATACTCACGTAGCACATGAGAAAATTGTTGCTGAAGAATCTAACATCGGCGTCCCTTGCTCCTAAAATAGAGTTCAATCAAGCATTAACATTTTAGGAACTCTATTATTGGTGGTTTATGTAAACTAGTTTTGCTGTCATCAAGAAGCATTTATGCTGTCGCTTTATTAATTAAGCTATCAAATTTTTTTATTAAGCTATCAATTTTTAATAATTGCATCACTTACAGTAGTTTGTGCTTTTTCTCACTTTTGATGTTTTATTTGGCAGGTTTATGATGTCACCAAATTCGTGGACGATCACCCTGGAGGGGATGAGGTGTTGGTGTCATCAACTGGTAAATCGATTTTGAGTTGTCCGGATCGCCATGCTTCATCACTAATGTATTTGTAAGATGTTTCTTCTTGGACATGTTTTCCTTTTTAGGGAAAGACGCAACTGATGACTTTGAAGATGTTGGGCATAGCACCGCTGCAAGGGCAATGTTGGATGAGTACTATGTTGGGGAGATTGATGACACAACAATTCTTAAGGATGTCAAATACACTCCTCCCAAGCAACCTCACTACAACCAGGACAAGACATCTGAGTTCATCATCAGGCTTCTCCAGTTTTTGGTTCCCTTGGCAATCTTGGGGTTGGCTGTTGCCATCAAAATCTACACAAAATCAGCTTAAAAATTTTGTTACCATAACATTTATAATTAATCAGTCAGAACGCCATTTACTTTGTTATGATACTGTGGTTTGGCTATGGTCAACTGTTTGCTTGTGGTTCATTCAGGAAGTCATTTATTTTGGTGTTATATCAAAGTACCTATTACAGTGAAATGCCTGAGAAACTTTCTCCTGTACTTTCCTTGTTAACACCTTTGCTTCTATTTATTTCCTATTGTTTCAGTTTTCAGAAATTGTCCATCAATCTGCATATTCTCTAATAATGTTGACTGATATCTAAAGGTTTTTTTTCCTTTTATTGATTACTGAATGAAAAATTGATGACTGAGCATTGAATGATATGGTGGTCAACACAAAACTATTTGTTTTTGTGACATTATCCTGATCCCAACCAGGTAAAACCTAAGCTTTTGCAAACTATACATGAGACTTGTTCTTCCACTAGAGAGCTGAGTGCTGCAAATTCCATTTCCACCGTGGTAAGCTGTTGCGATTACTCCTTGTGAACTTGTGGAGGAATAAACTAGTCCCTTTTTTTTTTTCGCAATTTTGTGTTTGTTTAGTTTTTTTTTTGCTTTTTAAAAAATAAAAAATTAAGTTACACTTCTTTAATATTTTGATCTCTAGATTTATAAAATTAATATTGAAAGTTAAAATTTTTTTTTGCTTTTTAAAATAAAAAAAATTAAGTTACACTTCTCTAATATTTTTTATCCCTAGATTTATAAAATTAATATTGAAAGTTAAATATCTAATTTCATTTACCATAATATTATCGATTTTATTGATGAAAGTACGAAAATAATAAATAAATAATAATTTTAATATTTCAATTATTTTTCGGTGGTAGCTGATGATGATATCATTGGGGGTCACATGTGGTTATTGTGAATAAGTGGAGAAAGTGATAGCGATGAGGAAGTGGACAACATAGATATCGATACTCTGCACCTATGTCAATGTCGACAACAATGCACGAAAGGGCGACATCAACATTGATGCAGATGCTTTTTGCTTTACATTTACGTAATTTTTTTTTGCTTTACATCTACGTTAACACCGACATAATTGTCAAGCGACGTTGATGTAGATGTAGAGTGTTGATATTTGTGTTGTCATTTTTTTCTTCTTTTTTTGTTTCACCTCTTGTTATTATTTTTCTCTTTCTTAATTATTTTTCGGTGGTAGCAGATGATAATATCATTTGGGGTCACAAGTGGTTATTGTGAATAAGTAGAGAAAGTGATAGCGATGAAGAAGAGGACAACATAGATATTGATACTCTGCACTTATGTTAATGTCGACAACAATGCATGAAAGGGCGGCATCAACATTGCTGTAGAAGCTTTTTGTTTTACATTTGTGTAATTCTTTTTTGCTTTACATCTATGTTAACACCGATATAATTGTCAAACGACACTAATGTAGATATAGAGTATCGATATTTGTGTTGTTATTTTTCTCTTTTTTTTTTGTTTCACCTCTTATTATTGTTTTTCATGCTTATCTATAATAGTTACCCACAGCCCTTAGGAGCACTGTCATTCGTCATCATCGAAAACGTAATTAGAATATTAAAATTATTTTTTTATCTATTATTTTTATATTTTTATTGATAAAATCGATGATGTTATGATAAATAAAACTAGATATTTTATTTTTATTATTATAAAAATTTTAATATAAATTTTTTAAGTCTACGGATCAGAATACTTAATGAGGTAAAAAACTGTAAGAGTAACCAGTAATAAGAGTTAAAAGAATATATGTTAAATTAATTAGAAGCACAAGGCGTTATATGAAAAAAAACTTACTACGAGGGATCCAATCGAAGAATACATATTGAAAAACCATAAATGTGAGGGGCTTATACGTGAAAAAACCCCGATAAATCCACCAGCAGCCCCAAACAAGAGGGTTTAACAGGGGGACCGTGGTCGGTGGTCGCTGCCTCCTCTTTCCCTGCGGCAATGGAAGACGCTGTAAGGTTGCGGGTGGAGTTCGAGGACCACCGCGTCCTCACCAAGACGCAGAGATTGGAGGGCCTCTGCCGGTGCTGGCTCCTCCTCCGCCCCGAGCTCTCCACCGTCTCCGACGTCGCCACCCACCTCGTCCACGCCTTCGCCCTCCACCTCTCCTGCCCCCATGGCGTCCTTCTCTCCGTATGCGTTCCGCTCCCCTCTCGTGCCAGTTTTAGCCATCATCAGGAGTCCAACCGGTTTCCTTTTGGATTTTGTACTTTCCTTCGATCACTCTCGACAATGTTTTTCTTTTGGTTATTCTTGGTCCTTCTTTTAGGTATTTCATCGGATGAAACATGTTTTGTAATATGTAGACAAAGAAGTCAGTCATATTGGTGATTGTTGTTGGTTGCAACATGTGTTCCACCCTTATGGGTGATCACAATGTGGTGCTATTCTTTATTTTTTTAGATTTTCTTGGATTTGGCATATATATAAATTACATTTATCTACATTTTTTGGATTTTTTTATTGCAGATGGATGAATTTGTTCTACCGCCGTTTGAATCAAGTAGCATTTTCAGGGACAAGGATATTGTCAGGTAGATAATTTATCATATTGTTGCTTTGTAGTGATGTATTGATTTCCGTATAATCACTCAGTGTTACATTACAATCATAGAAGTTGTAGGTTGTAAAGTAGTTGTACAAAATCTGAATGCATAGGTAGTCAGCTGTGATGAAGTACACGTCTGTCACTTTGTGCGCTTTGGGCTGTGTCCTGCACGGTCTTGTCTGTTTTCATATATTACAGTTTTTGTGGTTATAAGAATCTTCTCTTGTTTTTCATGATGTAAACGTTCCTGTTTCATGAAATATCGGTTCTGTAATGCCACATTGGACTTTTCTATACCAGGGTGAAAAAGAAAGTTGCTAAAACGAAGCAGCTTCTTGAGATATGTGGTGATGCTTATCACATTCAAGATTCCAAGATAGTGGAGAAGCAACCTATAACATCTGGCAATGAACTTCTCAACATTAAAGATTTTCACGAAGATTTAGAGTTGTGCAAAAGCAAAAAGGGAGAGGATGCATGCGAAGTTGAAGGGAACACAACAAAGAGACAAATTCTCTCAAGTGAAGAAACAATTTTGAAAAGGAAAAGGAAGCAGTCAGATAAGCCTCAAAACTCAAAGTATTAATTTGTGCCTCCTTATTTTATCTTTTGCAATGATCTTCACCTGCTTAGATTTTATTTTGGATGTGCATTTCATTTAGGTGCGTGATGAGGTTAACATAGTTTACAAAGTTTGTTTGTAACATTATCCTTAAAATTCTCCCGTAATTGTACTGAACCTTGGTTTCTTTTAATTTATTTTGTAATACTTTGCTTTTTTGTGTCAATCCGAAGAAATGAAACTTGCAATTTTCCGGTAATACTATAAAATGCATGGTTATATGTCTTTGTAATCAGTGAGCATCTGTGTCATATTAAATGTCCTTAATAAAGTTTTCGAATAGCAAAATCTTGGAAGAGGAGCACAGGTACGATAATTAACTATTAATATAAATGGCTGAGCAAGATATCTGATTCGAGAATTACTAGTTTTATATCTCTTAGCACCTACTTGTCATTACAAACTTTTTATGAAGAAAATAATTTTTTGCTTCTACTATTTCACCTTCACAATAATTTTTGCTACAATGTGTGGGTCATCTGTTTTAAACTTTCAACACCCATTTCTTTATCAATTTAGTATATTAGACATGCTAATTGCTCATACTGTTTCTAATCTCGGGATATATTTTCCTGTCTTTCATTGATGCATTAGGAAAAAAATAAAACTTACCAGCCCCACTTCCAAAGAGACTATTGTAACTGCTGACCAAGAGGAAAACGTTCATTCTGAGCAGCAGAAAAGTCCAACACTAGATCAGACACATATACTATCCAACAGAAATGAAAAACACGAGAAATTGGTTTCCTCAGAAAATGCTGTTCAGAAGAGAAATTGCCATGTCACGACAAAAGAGAGGTACTTCATTGGTCAGATTTTACTATACTTCAGTTTTAGAGGTACAGCTAAATTGCTTTCTGATTGTATCATTTCTTTAATTTATGGTTCTACATATTATTGATCTAGAGGATGGGAACACACTACTTGTTTACACTTGAAATGGATTAGTAGCATAAGAGAATAGCCCTGAAGAATAGTGGTTTATATTCTTTAGGTTTTAAGGGAATAAGAAGTTTTTGTTACTCATTCCCTATAGAAAGTAATTGTTTGTTTTAACAGTATGATTGTTCTTTATAATGAAAGAGAACTCAATTTTGGTTCTAATGACACATTAGACCATCTCTTAATTGGTATGATGTTGCACAACATGATGAAGATGCTTTGTAGAGGATATTGCCAGTGATCAGAGCCAAAGCTTTACTGTAGTATATAGATGGATGTCGCCACAGCTGGCCTCAGATTTTAGAGGGACAGATGGTATTATCATTCATTGAATTTGTTTCTGAATGTTCCTTTTGCAAGCATCAATATTATCCCTATGATGCAGACACAATCAAGAATATTTCCTGCAAGCATAGTGGGGTCTTCTAGTAAGAGCAACATTGATCTAGTGGAACTGAGCATTGATCTAGTGAGTATTAGTATAAGTATCAGGGTATTATTTGCTTCTAAACTGTAGAAAAGTAAATCTAGTTCAATCTTTTTTCAAGTCTGTAAATAATTACATTTTCTTTGTATAACATCATATTTCCTTTTTATATGACTATCAATGTTGTCGTGGGCTTGACTTAGGTTTTGGCATCTTTTGAATTCTAGGCTAAGCTATAACATGAATGCATAGATGGGGCCTGCAAAGCTAACTAGAAAGCTATGGGTCAATTTTTCCTTAAGTAGGCACTTGTTATAAATAATTATTAGTAAATAGTAATAGGATTTGGGATAAAATATCACAATATTTATCATTTTGAGTTATACAACAAGCATCAAATAATTATTTTATTAACAACTTGCAAGTATAAAGTTGTTTTTATGTTTGTGCAACAAACAAACAAGAAAAATGAATATGTTGATTTGTTAAATTTTCTTTATTTGTTTTCTTTTTCATCCATAGTGTTTACCTTTATATCTTGATTATGATCAGTTTTTTATTTTTCTTCCATTTTTATGTTATTATTTTGGGTGCTATTTTTTGTCAAGGGTCCTGCATTGAAAGAGACATTATAGTGAAAAATCAAAGAAGGCTTATGATTGCCATTGTAATGTCCAATATAAAATAGTGGATGTCAAAAGCTCCCATCCTTTATTTGAACTCCTTTGAAAAGTTAATGCAAGAAACTAAATATGATATATGTTCTTGGAAGTTAGGAATTATCAAAATGTTTGTACTTCAATTTTTATTCATATACACATTCATATTATTTTCATGGCGTTTTCTACTAGATGTCCGTTTTTGTGGTGGACCTTTAACTTCTTTCGGCGGGTTGTAATTGGGGGGTGTTCCCATTAATTCACATATTTTGACAATTTTGTGTCAAATGATTGTTAACCGTCTTTGTTTATATTACTATGTGAATGGTGGAACTTGCATTCAGTGATTAGGTTACATTACATGAGATCTTGGCCACTCATTGAAAAAGCCCTCTATGCTATCTATATAAACACATGATTTGGTTGTTTTTAGGGATCGTGTTAAGCTCCTGACACCATTATACACTACATGCATGGTTATTAATATAATTGAAAACATAACAAAAGGTATTTTCTCTTTTGCTACTTGCTAGAAAAGGATGACCTTGCCTGTGATACTCCCACATTGTCGGATCTGGGGTGGGTCAATGTACATAGCCTTAGTTGTGAAGTAAGGTTACTTGTTACTAGTAAAAAATTAAGCTATATATCCAAGCTCATGCAAGGAATCATATATATTTATGTTAGATATTTTCTTTCTTATTTGTTAAGTATGTGGAAAACTCTTTAACATGCACTTCGTTTTGTAGGCACGATCAGGTTGAAAACTGTCATAGAATTCCATCTCAACAACAGCTTACTGATAGCATGAATAAGGTAAGCACCTCTTGTTTCAAGTATCTTTTATATTGATTATATAGTCGGTGCTTGTCAAGTTTCATTAGACGTTAGCTAGGCAGTAGCTTTGTGAGACTAAAAGGAAATATCTGATATGGTGCTGTAAGAATTTTAATGTCAAGGATAATTTTGTTTGTTTTTGCATGCCAATAAGCATTTGAAATTGTAAAGAGGCGAAAGAATGAGGAAATCATGTATAAATGTGTTGCAAGCAGCAAAAACTGAGCAGTAAATCAGGACTAGGATCCCCACTAAAGCTGCATCATTGTCTTGGATCCCTGGAGGAATTTGTTCACAATGTGCATAATGCTGTCTGCTAAATTCAAGTAGATGGGTTGAAGTCTCAGTATGATGGTCCTATGCTAGTAAATGACTGCACTATATAATGGAGGAAATAGAATATCCTCAATATATTATGAGCTTTCTGGCTTCAGTGCTGGTGTTGTCTACATGGTCTGGTATGACCGTATGCCTCAGAAAAGCCAGTACAGGCCATTCTTACAAATGATGACTCTGATTAAGAGTCAGTAGGATCGAGGCTGACAGAGTTCAACTGCACCTTTAGATGACTTTGATCAGTGGATTAAATTTTGAACCCTTAGCCTGCTGTAACTCGGATGATTGTTTGGCATATGTGGTTCATGCTTTAGGTCCAATTCTGATGAGACATTATGATTGTTGATTGTATCTTTGACTACTACCATGTACTTGTTTGATGCTAACTGAAGATCACCTTAAAGATGTGTGATTTACTTCCCTAGGGTATTTAGTGATGTTCATGTGTTTACTTCCTGTTTGGAATCTGAATCTACTTTGGAGGATGGTGAACTGAATGAATAATTGATTTGCTTTGGGTTCTTTAATCTTAAAATATTATGGGTGCTTGATATTGTGCCAAAAATTAGGTTATGTACATCTGACACTTCAAATGTACAATTAAGTGTTCTATTCATATGGCATCAACTTTCCTGGTTGGAATACGAGAGTGGAACTTTTGATTTTATAGTTCAGAGTAATTTTGTTTCCATGATTGTTATAGTTTGTCATCAGCTTTCCATTATTTTTTTAGATACTTTACAAGTTCTGTTGATTTGTTCCAAATAAGTTATGTTTGAATATTTATTGATCAGTCTCCCAGCAGAAGTGCTCGTCGAAAAAAGGCGAAACGACAATGGTTGCGGGAAATGGCTAATCAGCAACTAAGTGAGGTATTTGTTCAATAAAATGTTTCTCGTCTTATATTGATTTGAGGTCTGGTTGAGTTCACCAGATAAAATTTATTTTACTAATACCATGTTCTATCATGGTTATCTTACTTAGTTATTTATGTTGAATTGTGCAGAATAAACAGGGTGAAAAGCAGGCAAATGACGTGCAGGGTACATTATCTAAATATCAAATAGTAGATCAGACTATTGAAATAGAGGAAGAAATTGTTCCTGTCATTGTTCGACCTGGTCATATCCGATTTGAGCCTATAGGTATGGTTCAGATCTTGGTCCCTCATGTTTCTTCACTTTTAGAATGCTTCAAACCTTAGGTCATTGGTACCTAGATCAATCAATATGTAATGAGTTTCGTTATTCAGTTTGGAAAAGTATGTTTACCTAATTTTACACAAATATTTCTGTTGATACTTCAATTTGAAATTGATCAATATATTAAAAAGGTTGGCTATTTAAATTGTCAACCAGGTAATTTGTTGTTAGATAATGTTTCATAGATGAGATTGTGGTGGAAAACAGAATATTTGACTCATCATTACAACTGTGGGCTTTTTGGCTGTCAACATAAATCATGTATTTATTATCTTTTGGATTTTATCCTAATTAAGGATTGTAATTTCGATCCATACCAATGTACTGAGCCTTGCACGATGCGATATGTACCGAAGCATACCGATCGTATGTCAGGGCGTATCGATGGTACACCCAAAATCATTGAGAAAACCTTCAAAAATATTTGAAAAATAAAAAGAAATTAGATTAGGATTTTAAGTTAGAAATAAATATAAATTTAATATAATTTTAGTAAAAATAATATAAATTTATTCAATATCAATCAAATTTTGATTAAATTATCATTAAAACCACTAATCACGGTATTAAACAAATTAATTAAAACTTAATTAAACTTATATACCATCACAACCATATGATCTAATCCTTGATATGCATGAAATATAAAGATTTGACCTATTAAGTGTTTAATTTCAAAAAAAATAATATTAAACATACTAATCATAATATTAAAGACCTTAACTACTCCCTAATTAACATTATTGTACCATAAAAAATATATCAAATAACATATTAGACATTAAGTCATACACCAGGCTTAATCTTTCCATAAATCAATAAAAATCTAGAAAAAGAATGCATACCTCTTGATTAGAGTGTTTTTCTTCTTAATCCTCCCAAATTTGATCCAATCCACAAATCGTAGTTTTGTTGAATTTAGGAAAGTGAAAATGTGAGAATAGGAGAGAGATGCACATGAAAATGAGTTTAAGAGATTTAGAGAGTAAAATGAGTTGAAAGAGAGGGGAGGAAAGGGTTTGAGAGAGATGCAAATGAAAATGAGTTTGAGAGAGTTTAAGAGATTTAGAGAGTGAAATGAGTTGAAAGAGAGGGGAGGAAAGGGTTTAAAAACCCTTTGCTAAACCTCAAACGGTCAAATTGATCATTTGAAATAGGACAATCTTAGCCCTTGATTAGTAACGGTCGAAATCTGATCGTTACTGACTGGTACAGGTCTATAACGACGGGATTTCGACCATTATTGCCCGGCATAGATCTTGTATCGTCCAATACGGGATCAAGTGATCGGTGCTGCCTAGTAGAGGATAGTTTGTGTACCAGTATCCTATCGGATTGGTACATATCGCCCATACCAGGCGATATCCATCGGTACAACAAACCCTAATCCTGATCATGCAAATGTTCATTAAGCTACGTGGATTATTGCACTTATGTCATGACTTTTTCAAGTAGTGTTTTTGTCCTTCATTGTTTCTTCTGAAGGGGGTTTTCTTTTTTCAGTGATTTACTTGTCCTATATTATTTATTTGTGAGCAACTTGATTGATTATCCAGCATCATGGATAGTAACATATATGTCCTTGTAGTATGCACATCTAAGTTGTTAGTGTAGTTATTGTACATATGATCTGTCTCAACTGAGGATCGCCCAAATCTAAGTTGTATCTGACCTATCACATGATATACCCATGTCACTTTCAATTAAATATTTCTCATTCTTCTCCATCAACCAAACACCTCAACTCGAGTTTCCTTCTCCATGTGAGTTCCTTTGCTGATTTTAGTTTACCCATATGTGCCCAACCTGTTCTGGTAACTTTGACCTCGGAGGTTGATTCTTGTCTTCTCAACTAACAGATATAACCGTTAGGCAAATGTAGATGCAGTAGGCCAATTTCTGATTTAGCATTTGTTATAACTTATAACTACAATATATCATACTTCAAGATCATTTGAACATGTTTGAAATACTCTTTGTATACAGTGACTCCTTGTTTATGTTACAAGGTTCTCTGGCTTTTGCTGTGTAAATTAAGTTGCATGTGCTTTCAGTTAATGTGGACATTGCATGACATCAAGACTATTTGTACTAATTTGTGATTGCAATTTTGTTTGTCTTACGGAAAGCAGTTTACTTAGTGTCTCATTTTTTGAGGTTAGCTATTGATGATAGACATGCTTCAAGCTTAAAGATCTACTTTTTTTTTATATAGATTATGTTGAAATTCATGTTTATTCTGATTCACATTCAACATCATTTGAATTGACATTTGTTTGCAGATGGAGACGGAGAACATGGCAACACACAGTCAAATGGACCGGTGGTATGTTCCTGTCATGTCAGTTGCACCATGGAGTTATCATTGTGTTCTTACATTCATGTTTAGTTGTAAAAACTCTTTGCAGGTTTTTAATCAGTTAATGGTTGTGGGTTTTTTTCTGCCTTCAACAGTAGGTTGGAAAATAGGGTTGCTGGAAACTTTCAGGCCTTCAGCTGCTTATATATGGCTGTTCATATGACACCTGCAATGATTCCCAACTTAGAGTTTATTTGGTCACCGTATGTTCTAATTTGCGAGCCTATTCTCACATCACTAAAAAATAATTTGCCCAATCATATATTCTAAATTGTGAGCCTATTATCACACCACTGAAGCATAATTTTTTAGTGTCAACACAAGAAAACTTGTTTTGCTAAAAACATTTTGTTAATAGGATGAGAGGACATTTTAGCCAAGATTTTAAGTTTCAGTCAGAGACCTGTATTTGTTGGCACAAACCCAGTGAGTGAGAGAGAGCATTGGAGTTGGAGTGCATCGGTGTAGAGGGAGGGAGGGAGAGAAAATTTAATTAAAAAAAACAGCCATCAAAGCTGTGAAAAAATGATTGCATTAATGCTTGATGGAGAGAACATTAATGGTTCTTGTTGTTGGTGAGAGGTCATTTTGGTCTGGAAACAAAAAATGTGTGCAGTTATAGGGAAAAATGACATGGGGCCAAGGGCTTTGTTGGGCACTCAGCCAAGGACAGTAGGCCAAAATAATGAGATCAATCTGAAGATTACTGCAGTTTATTACCTAAAAGAACCTTTGATGTTATAATTTGTTTAAACTTTTTATTTGAGTTTATGAATTTCTAGTTTGCAGTTCTTTTTAATTCACTGTAGTTTCAGCTTCCCCGTAACAATGTCCCGGTAGCAGTTAGTTTGACAGCAGGTTATCAGACTTCTTGCACTTACAATAGCTTATATAAGTATCGAGTAAGTATCTCGTAAGTTAATGTATAAGTAAACTACACCTTTCCCATTTGGTTTGGGGATAAAAGAATTGAGGTACTTTATATTTTTAACTGGTTTGTTGTTTTTATGCATAAGTGATTAAATGGCTGACACATGAATGATGTTTAGGGAATATGCAATATTTGCATGAGATGGCATAATGATGGAGATATAACCAACAATTTCTGAGTTAACTAACCTCTTGATGTAGCTTGTTACATTGATCATGAGTATGAACTTTGTTTCTATCTGGGTATGCATCCTTGGATTGTTGTTGCATATTCAGCTTCCGTTGCAGCTGCTACTGCTGTTTTCTTGATCTATCCTATTGGTCAAGGAAGTTTCTCTAATGGTATGCCTTTAGGAATATCTGGCATTTCAACTACATGTATTGTATTTCTGGCAGAACACAACATCCTTATGCATCTGGTTCACATGTTAGGTGTATTCAGAAAGTCCTTGCAGGCGATGAAACACTAAATTGAGGTATATAGTGATAGACCTGTTCCTAAAACTTAACGGAACATTTTGGAGCCAGGGGAAGGAACTAGTTGCTAAGTGAGTTTTGAGTGGATGGTGACCAAAATCAAATCTTCCTGCTGGTAAATCTTTGAACAGGCTTGAAACATACATGTCTAATTTTATTCACATGACATGGTGGTCTTTGGAAAAAGCTTTAGGGCATTAGGTATATGTTGTTTAAGTTTTAGGAATTAGAACTGATAATGGCATATAGTTAATTTCTGGGCAGTCGCCTTGTTAAACTTTGATCTGGCAGTTCATTTTCTTATAAGCATACTTTATTATTCAAGTCGCCTCTAGGAAATAATGCAGAAGATTTTATTGATGACCTGTGCCTTTATGTTGCTTATGTTGTATCCCAATACTCCAGGAAACTCTGCAATGGAATGGAACAACCAGCAAGAAAAAGGGTCAGAAATGGGGTAGGGAGAAGACTTTAAGCAAGAAGAGTGACGATGATTATTGTAATGGAGCCTTTTACGAAAATATGATCACTGAAGAGGGGGAACATGTAGATGACCATATAAACTTTGAAAGCCTTTTTCCTTTAACTCGTCTACCAGAGGTATGTTCCCTGATATTCTTATATCAGAAGTGGGTAGACAATAATGATGGTTTTACTCTTCAATTTTTTGTGTTCTTAACTATCAAGTTCACCATCACTTGAGCTTATGCTCGAAAGTGCTATTTGTGACATCTATAGCTCTTTGGTGATCTGAGGGTTGCCATTCTAAAGGCCAACTGTGCATGATTACAGTTTTGATATGCTTTCTTTTGTCACCATGCAGAGGATGGATTAAGGTTTTTTGCATGGCTAGGTAAAATACTATTTGGTTTTGCTTTTTCCCTTTTCAGGAAGGTGATATCCTTGTATATCGATTGGTTGAGTTATCCTCATCATGGTGTCCTGAGCTCTCTTCCTTCCGAGTATGAAGCTTACTCTTTATATTCAATGTCCAATAAAAACATACCATTCCGTAATGATTGTGAATTATACAAGTAGATATTATTGAATGAGCTGGCAATTTGCATGTTCACCTAATGATCTTTTTGTCCATGAATAAATGCACAACTGTTGATTTCTTTATTTGCAGGTAGGAAAAGTTTCATCGTATGATTCCATATCTATGAAAATTGTCTTACTACCAATTCCGGAGTACCCAATATCTTCCCAGGAGAAAGATGCAGAAGAATCGGCACAGGAACCAGACCCCACATTATACAAGGAAGATGGCTCTTTGGAGGTACCCAATTGTATTTACACACTCCAAATGTGGTTTGATTAGTTATTATGAATTAATTATGAATATACTTCTCTGCAGTATTTTTAACCACTATTTTTGTTGATGCAGATTGAGTATACCTCACTTGTTGATGTTCGCCTGCTCAAGGGACATGACTCAGATAACCTTCATAATGAGAAGTCAAAGGAAAAAGCACAATCAAACAACTGGGACCTAGCATTGGTTGATGCTAATCCTAGACACTCAGCTGCACCTCTTGTAGGTTTGTACCAAGTTTTGGACAGAATTTTCGTTAATCTTCTATTGGATGCCAAAAGATAGATCAAAATAAGATTATGGATGATGTTGTTTTACAGAATCGAGACCAACCATGGGGTGGGAGCAAATTGATCAGGCTTTGAGTGAGAGGAAGGCACAACTTCAGCAGACTGATAGCTGGGCTATCAAGGGCTCCACCACTGCCTCATGGTCATACAGGGCATTGAGAGGCAGTGCACTGGGACCTACTCTGGCATTATTAAGAGGGACAAATGGCAGCAATGCTAATTCTCCTGGCAAACATGCCTCTGGCAAGTATCCTAGTTCCAAGTGAATCCCTTGTGTGATGATTTTGCCTGGTGTTGCCACTTCTACAATGAGAGTGCACACCCACCCATGTGTTGTTACCAATATGTGGCTCATGTCAACTAAAAACTTTGTTTTAGCGGTGATTCTCAGGCTTTGACCTTGCAATTCGTCCTCTACATTGTATCATCTTTTATGGTGGCGGAAGATGAGCCAGTTTCAAGCCACACGATGATGACTGAAATGGTGGTAATCAAGTTTTGGACTTACTGGGATTAATTGTTGAGTAATTAGGTATTGAGTTAATGTCACTCTGCTTCATTATGCTTGGAACTCAGTTTGACATTAAAAGTTGGTTTTTCAGCTAAATTTCTTAGCATGGTTGCAGTGAAAACTCAAACCTATAAGAAGCTTGGATGACAAAATTTCCAAATTCCTTTAAATAAAGTGAAATCATAGTCTTTTGTTGTTCCTGGAAGTACTTTAAAGCGTTGGAGAATATGCTATAGATATCATGAATCGTTCTTTGGAAGAATGGATACTTTCTTACCTCTCTAACTAATTCAAGTAAATACAAACAGCTTGTTAAAGCTTTTCTTATTACAATGATCTTTTAGCTACCAAAAGACTAATCAGGAAGATACTTATACATGCTCAGTGAATTGAAACCCATAAATATTTCGCTCGCATCCAATTCATATATGTTTGAGGACTACATGGTTCCAAATATGCTTCCCAAAAATTTCATAGTGTCATATGCAATCTCATCATGAGGTTTTCTATAACTAGTGCTTCCCAAAAATTTCAGTGTCATGCAATCTCATCATGAGGTTTTCTATAACTAAAGAAGGATTTTGGAGTATATATAGATGTGCACTTGATTCCAACACATGTTAAATGAACAAGGATTCCACCAATGTGAGGTCATCTTATTAGATGTGCACTTGATTCCAATACATGTCAAATCGACAAGGATTCCACCAATGTGAGGTCATCTTATTTCTGTGAAACGAACCATCCTCAGATTACGATATTTATAATATGGGAAGTATTTAGAGGTTACTATGCAAAAAAAATCTTTTAGATCAAATGTAGGGGTGAATCTACAAAATTTTTCATTGAATAGAAATGCTGGCGCTAATTATAGATTACCCCGTAGTTAAATACCTTTAATGTCCTAATCCTTACACTTTAAAAGGTTACATTGGTATCCCAAAGTAAAATATATAAGCTTGTTTACCCTAGCAACGTCCATTTTACCAATGGAAACACGAAAACAAATGACAAAAAGATAATTTTAACGCTCCGTTGTCACGGAATCGAAGTTCGCTATCGAAGCCATCGTGGAGATCCGTCACCTATCGAAGTAGGACTCGAAGTTGCGCACCACCCTCGTCGATGCTAATGTAGTGCCTCTCCTTACCACCTGCCTCCTCGACTACTATCACCATCACTCGTTCGCAACCGAGGCCTAGGAGAACACTGTTGATGCCCTCCTTAACCTCTCCATCTTCACCCGTGGGGCATTCATGTGCACCCTAAGCACCCTTGACGCCTTCGCGATTACCCTCCGTCTCCTCTTCCCTACCGTTGTAACCCTTTATAGCCTCATATTTGTTGAAGCGTACCGCTCCATCATCGGGGCAAAGAAACCTCATATCATCACCCTTGTGGACCTCTTCGGCACCCTCAATGCGTCGATTAGGTCCATCAAGAATGCACTAAAGGTCCACCTTGACTTGGCCCTCTACCTGCTTGATCACACCGCCCTCATCAAACTGGGCACCATGCCACCTCTCTTCGCATTGGTGGTGAAGGACAAGTGGAGGGGGATGGTGGAGGACACAACGACAATGATCACCCAAGTGACAAGATGCAACGAGAGCGTAGAGGCTCCATCGTCGCTTTGCATCTGTCACTACTAACGTTATTCACCATCAACGTTAAAATTATATTTTTATGTTTTCGTTCTTAAAACAGACGGTGTAACTTTTTGAAATACAAAGACCGAGGACCGAAATGCTACCCTAACATAATTGATTTCATGAATTATTTTAATTTAAATCTTATAATTAATATCGGAATATATCTTTTCTTATTATTTTTCTCCCCACGGCCCGTAAGATTGCCCGTGCAAAGTTTGCCGTAATCCAGTTCGTAAAAATGAAACTAAATAAGACCATGCTAAACTGACATGGTTGACCGCCCGTGGCAAATAGCATCGCTCCCCCGTCCTCCGTCCGCCGTCTCGAATTCCCCGGTCGTTCTCCTCTCGCACGGTTCCAGACAACGACTGCCGCGGCGGCGGCGTCCTCTCCCCCGCCGAGCACTCCTGAACGGTGCCCCAACGGGGAGCCCCGCTCCCCCCCAGTCGAAGGGCCCATTCCATGCCGTGCATTTCCCGAGTGATCAGCAGGTTTCGATCCCTTTCGAGGTCCCCTCCCTTCCCCACTCCCCATCATGCCTCCTCTTTGCACAGCTACGGCGAATTGAGCATAAGGTGGGTGAGTTCCTATTTGTTTTTCCGTCACTCCCATAACCCTAATTAGCTCATCGCTTGCACTTTCTTCTCTTCTACTTCTTTTTGCTGGAGACTCTGTTTAACTGTTCGAATTATGTTTCTTGTGTATGTGACCTCTCTAGTTATTGTGGTGAAATCTATCAAATTACGTGAAGGCATTGTGAGAATTATAAAGGAAGATGGGGATTTTTTTTGCTTTGCCTTTTGTTGCCTTCGATTGTGGCTTGACAAATGAGTTGAGCATTGCAAAGTTATATGTGTTGAGGTCACTTCAACCAGCATTTCTTGGTTATGGATGGATCCTAAGAAAAGCCATACTGAAAAGTAAGGTGTTTGTTGTTGTACTCATAAACGGTGGGTTGGGAAGGATGGGGCTGCTGGCATGTTTAAAGTATAATTTTGGCTTTTTAAAAAGTAAATTGATGCTTATCAGTGTATGTTTACTTGCTAGATGTGTTTTATCCCTGTAGTTAGTCATTGTAGAATTGTCATTATGCTGATGAATTGGAGTATGGTTGTTACATGATCTCCATCAATCTCATATCTAGAAGTAGTATCTAGTATCTGGAAATAGTTGTATGTGTCATTAACAGTAGGAGCATGTGTTTTGGTGTATTCACTTATGGGAGTAGTTGATGTTCAGACCAACTAGAGATGCTCTACATTTGATTAGTTGCATCCTAGTTTTTGCATGTCACATCAAAGGCCTACCGAAGATTTTTTTATATTGACTATCTTGGATGGAGAGGAAAAAATTTAGAAGTTCAGAATATCAAGTGACATTGGATATGAGATTTACAATCTCTTGTACATACAATGTATCTATGTCCAAAGGCTCTGAGGTGCTAGGTGCTTATGGACTTCAGCATTTGTTTCTGTTTATACTTTTATTCATATTTGTATTTTTTAAGAAGTCGAGACCTGGGAAATTCTCATTGGTATAACTTCATTTTTGTATTCTACAAAAATAAGATTCTGCTCGTATCTTGATCTAAGAAGTAAAAACCCAAATGGAACTTGTTCTATGTAGAGTATATTAACTTTCATACCTCTTGATTATTCAGGACATGCAATAAACATAACCTAGTTTGATATTTCATTGTAAGATTGACTTGTTAGTGAATTTCATCCTTCTCTACTCTAGGATATAGCTGAAACTCTAAATTTCCTTTTTTTAAGTAGGAGGATTTTCAACCTGGGGTGACATCTGGAATTATACAAAAATAATCCCTTTAATTTTATTTTATAAATTGAAATAGAATTGCATCCTTCATATGATTGACATATGTGTAGTTGAAGAACTCTTAAAGAAAACAATATTTTAAGTTCTTCCTATTTGAAAGTTGGAAGTGGAAGATAATTGAACCTGCAATTCCTACTGTTTAGCTTCATAATACCTACTGGAATAAATGAATCAAAAGAAAACAGAGACTCTCTAATTTATATGGACGTTGGACGAGTAGTAGGGAAGAAGATCTCTCTGCAGAATTGTTATCTAATCAGGATAGAAATAAGATGAATTTCTGGATTATCATGACTGCACACAGTACTAGTTTTTTTTATGAATCAAATTTGAATATGGTTCATTATTATAGAATATAAGGTTGCAGGCATTCAAATTTTATGTTAATTTTGACTTTATATAGCATGTTGTATTAAATAACATGCTATAAGTGTAGAATCCAATCAGCAGTCATTGAGATAAAAATTAAGAACAATCGCTTAGATCGGCTCTTTTGATGGGAAATATACAGACAACAGACTCTGAGTAAGAGGGATTATGAAGAAAAAAAGAGAGAAAATATGGATGATTATGGAAATGGTTTTGTATGAACTCACTCGAGTAGTTTGTTATATGTCTCAACGTTTCAAGCAAAGAAGTATTGCCTTCTTAAGTCATAACCTTATCAAAGAAGTATAATGTTCAGTTCATTAATTAGTCAATTATTCTTAAATGAGGTTTAAGATCTTGTATTTTATCCTCATCCTTCTGTAGTGGGACTGTCTATATCTTTGGCCATGGACTGACATGTGAAACTGTTAATGGTTGTATAATTGGTATAGACTTCAGAAATTCGTTTAGTTACTTCAAACAGATTGTCTTTATTCTTGAAAAGTTTATGCTGTATTAATGGTGATGATTTGTTCCCATGAGCATTAAGGCTAGCTTAATGTGGTCCTTGTAACATTTTTCATGCAAATACTTTTTATTGTTGCCTTATAATATAATGTCAATTTTTAGAAGGTATTTGAAATTGAACCATTATCATCTTCATCAAAATCGCTATCATGGTTTAAAAAACTGAGCGGTAAATATCAGTCCAACAGATAACCAGGCTGCGAATCAGCCTATTTTGGATGGCTTAAGTCTGGTCTAGCTTTTAGTTAAAAACCATTTTAACATATTATGAAGTATATTAAACCTCTCTTTATCACTATCGTTCGTCGAGACACTTAGGGCACAGAGCACAACATCACCACCAGCCCACTGCCCACCGACCTGTCTGTCGCCTGCACAATGACACATGCCATGTGCTTGTACGTCACTACAAACCTAACGTATACCAGTCCATCCAATGATTGGTTCAGGTCTGATACTCAAGACTTTGAGCCCTGATCACCACCACCAATAAAGGCTAAGGTCCCTCTACCTTTTGATCTATCAACTGCTTTTGGTAATTTTTTCTTACACTTCCCTCATTTTAAGTTGATTTTTCTTTGTTCTTGACATGTGCATGGCATATTTTTAACTTGGTAAACTAGATGGAGCCAGAGGAGGGCCTTTCTTCATCTGGAGATACCAGTGATGAGATAATAGATGAGCAAGAAATGGAGAGTTCAGCAGAAAACAAGAATGAGAAAGGAACGGAAAATATATTGGAAGATAATGCAATTATGACTGTAGATAAGAATGAGCATGAGGCCGAACATAGATTGGAAGATTATGCAACTATGACTCTAGAAAAGAATGAGCAAGAGGCAGAAAATCAATTCGAAAATGATGCAACTGCAACTTTACATAATAAAGAGCAAGGGATACAAAATAGATTGGAGGATGACACAATTGTACCTCTTAAAAAGAATGAGCAAGAGACATTATTGGAGGACAATGCAGTAATAAACCCCCCTGTGCGTGGGATGACATTCTATTCTTTGGATGCTCTTGTTGAATATTATAATAATTATGCTAAGCAGGAAGGTTTTGGGATCATGAGAAGAGCAATATCATTTTCCGCTGATGGAAAATCAAAGTTTGTTACTATTGCTTGCTCTCGAGTAGGGAAATCATACTCTTCTAAACGTAATATCCTTAATCCTAACCCTTTGAAAAAAACTGGATGCAAGGCTAGAGTTAATGCTACAGTGTTTGAAAGTGGGAGTTGCAGAGTTAATTCTGTTGTTCTGGAACACAATCATGTGCTATTTCCAAGTAAGTCATGTTTCTTTTTATGCAATAGGAAAATCAATTATGATGTGAAGACTATGCTTGAAATAAATAATGTTGAGGGAGTTGACATCAGTAAGAGCTCTCAGTCTGTCATCGCCCAATCTAAAGGTTCCGAGAATGTCTCAACTTTAGGAAAAGACTGCAGAAATACTGTTGAGAAGGCAAAGAGGTTGCGGCTTGAGGTTGGAGATGCAGAATCAATGTATGATTACTTTGTTCGGATGCAAGCTAAGAATTCGAATTTCTTCTACGTTATGGATATTGATTGCAAATCTCATATTAGAAATGTATTCTGGGCAGATGCAAGGAGTAGGGCAGCATATGAAGAGTTTGGTGATGTTGTTATGTTCGATACATCATACTTGACAAATAAGTACAACATGCCCTTGTCAACTTTTGTAGGGGTAAACCATCATGGCCAGGCAATTTTGTTTGGATGTGGATTGTTATTAGATGAGGAGGTAGAGACATTTATCTGGCTGTTTAAAACTTGGCTATCATGCATGTCTGGATGTGCCCCAATAGCCATCATCACAACTCAGTCAGAAGCAATAAAGAAAGCAGTTGAGATGGTATTCCCTGACACTCGACATAGTTGGTGTTTGTGGCATATACTGAAGACAGTACCAGAGAAGTTGGGGAGTTACGAAATGTGTGAACCCATAACAAATGCCATACAACATGCTGTTTATGATGCTTCAACAAAGAAAGAATTTGAGGACAGCTGGGCTGACATCATTAAAGTGTTTAAGGAGCTTGAAAGTAATGAATGGCTAACTAATTTATATGAAGAAAGGAATTATTGGGTTCCAGCTTTTGGGAAAGATACATTTTGGGCTGGAATGTTGTCCACACAGCACGGTGAAACCATGAATCCATTCTTTGATGGGAATGTGAGCTCCACGACAACCATAAAGCAGTTCCTTGAGCAGTACAATGACATATTCAAGAGTAAGGTTGACAAGGAAAACCAAGCAGATATTCAGTCTTTCAATTCGCAGATTCCTTGTGTAACTCATTTCCCCATAGAAAAGCAATTTCAACAGGTTTACACCATTGAGAAGTTTAAGGAATTTCAACAAGAGGTGATAGCGAAGCTATATTGTGAAGTATGCTTGGTAAGAGAGATGGATGGTGTGCTTGAATTCAGTGTGTCTGAAATTTTGGCTGTTGGAGAAGAAAATAATCAACATCATAGAACACTTGATTACAAAGTCTATTTTAACAAAGAGGAGAAAGAAATTAATTGTTCTTGTTGCCTGTTTGAGTTTAGAGGAATCTTGTGTAGGCATATAGTCTCTGTTCTTATTAAGATCCAGTCAGATATTACTGTTTCTTCCAAGTATGTTTTATCAAGATGGAGGAAGGATTTGAGTAGGCATCACACAAGGGTTAAAGTTTGTCATGATGATTGGAGTAGCAATTTCGAAGGCCAGCGATATCATTATCTTCTTAAGAAATTTGATGATGCAGCAGATTTGGCTGTGGCATCTGATGATGCCTGCAAAATATTGTGGAATTGTATTGATGATTTTCAGCAGAAGTTAAAGGTAAATGATGCAGTAAATGGGAACAATAAACCCAGTCTAACAAGTGGTGCTAAATCTGCTGGCTGTGAAGATACGGGTGAGTCCTTCGGGAGTGTGATTGATAAGAGTAAACTATTTAGCCCTATTCCTATAACCGTTCGATGGCAGGGATGTCCATCAACAAAAAGAAAGGTGTCTACAGTTGAGCAAGCTGCAAAGAAATTAACTTGTATAAGGACCAATGGCCAATGCGGAACAAGTAAAGAGAAGGGGAATAAGGTAACATTTACCAAGTTAAACCACAGAAAATCTGTGTTACGATCATGAATTACTTAAATTATTTTCTTGATTTAGTTTCAGACCTCAGAAATGAAGCAAGTTGCTGATGATGAAGGAGATGGAATTGATATGCTGAGATCCCACGTAGTAGTTGATATTGACTCACAAGAAAGCATTAATATTCAGGTATTCTTGTGATCAAGATTTATGTCTGGCATTTGTCATGTTAAAAATATCAGATTATTTTCATTTATTTGTGTCACATTAGGCAAATTCACAAGTTGGCCCCATCTTTGATCAATATTATGGTCAGGCTACTGCAACTAAACAAGGTAACCGAGTCTTTTTTAAACACAGTCATTCATTTTGAAAACCATCTTTTTGAATCCTGCTTATTTGGAATATTTTAAACTAGTACCCTTAATGTGACTATTAAGCCGACATTTTATATTGATGTGTTGCATCATTACTAGAAATAAAGAAGCCAAGGCTGGATTCATCATAGAACCATTCATGGATCATCCAAGGAATATGAAGAACACAGGATAATCTGAAGAACCAATCATAAACCAGAGGTATTTGGATTTCTATAATCTGTGGCGGTTTGGAGAATGGATGCATCTTCCTGGTTGGACCGAGAATATAGTGCTTCAGGCATAGCTAGTTTTAACTGCTGTGATCTTTTTGTTTTGTGAACACTTAATTTTGTTGTGTATGTAATCTAATATAGATTACAGCAGTGAGGTGGTTCCTTTGTAATCTGGGAGATCAGCATTCAAGAAATGAAAATAGTTTTTTAAAAATATTTCAAGATAAAATTGTATACATTGATCCTTCCTAGATCTTACATCGGCAGGAGCCTCACAATTATATTCTTTGTAATCTAATATAGATTGTATAAAATCTCAGGCAGTTTCATTCTTCTTCTTCAAAAGGTTACCTGGTAATTTGATTCTGTTGTGCTAAGTGTTTTTTTTTTGGATAGTGTGCGTCAATGCATTTATCGAGAGTTTTTCTGTATTATACTTTGATTTGATTTGATTGACAGACCTGTGTTGGTATCGTATAAAATCTCGTGGAGGGGATCAAAAGTGCTTTCCCTTTTGATTATTAGAACTCTCATCTTATCTTCTCCAAATATCAATCCATCTGTCGTAGTTGGATCCACAAAGAATCCTTCGTTGACTTTGCCAATTAGGTCTCAGATTCAGGCAGGATATAGTGATGGTACAGTTCATCAAATTCCATGGTTGGGGACCTAAGTGCCCCCTCCCCCCCTCCGCCTAGCAGTTCAATGGGGCTCATGTGCTCCTGGGATGTCAGCACAACACCGAGTTAAAGAACCTCGACACCACCCTACTAGGTTAACTGAGGCAAAAGCGGAGCAATGGCCAATATCATGCTTATTGGCATCTACACTTGCTAAGTGAGATTTGAGGTTTAAGAATATTTAGGCGGGAACGAGCAAGTGGCTCAAGGGTATCATTGGGGGTGAGAGACTCGGGTTGTTGAATTGACGACAATATCGTATCGACATTTGCATCGAGGTGGATATGCCCATGTGTGGAAAGGATGACTACTGCCCTCTTTGGGTGAAAATACTATACGTCAAGAGCAAAACCTCTTCGCTCAAGCATTCATTAAGAGGGTTGATGGGTGATCGTTCCTACGATATCGGGCCCTTCTAGCACTAAAAATGTTGAGGAAAAGGGTCATTGATGTTCTGGTCAGCCCGACATGGTCCTGACCTATATATATAGGATTGTTCAAGATGCGTTTGAGATAGAAATATTAAGCTCCCGAGGTACCACCTACACTAAGAACGAGGTCGAAAGAGATTTTTCAATCTGGTCCCTCCAATGCCAAATTAGTAACCAAAAATACATGAGTATGTATGCTGAGTGGTAAAAAAAGATAATCCCTCTCTTTGTTATATTGAAGATGACCTTTTATACTTAGTCGTAAAGGAGCAGAATATTTCATGTAATATACTGCGAAGAGGCAATCTCTAACCGCCTCCAACAGTCTCCCCTTTAGTCTCTTGTCCACGTAGGCGATAAGGTGGATAGTCTATAATCATCTATTTTGGGCCTTCCTCACATGGGTAGACAGGTGGAGAGTGGCATCCATCATTTTCTTTCACTTCGGACACCACTGAAGGTCATACGTCGGATAAAGATTGATTGATGATATACTCCCGATCAACTTTTAAAATTATTCAATTTTTTTCTTTACAAGTTCTTTAAAACCTATACAAGATTACACTTAGATTGACCCATCCTCGTAGCCTCATGACGTATAAAAAATTTAACTAAATCTACAGTACTTAGTACGAGAGTGGACAAGCAATCGGTGAATTCGTTCACTCACCATGGCAAAACATCATGCAACCACTCATTCGACCACAATGGAGGGTAGGATGTAGCCTTGACGGCAAACTACAATAGTCAAAAAGGTGATCCCAGACATTGGCAATGCTCTTCGCTCGAAGGAAGTGCAACCCGAATCACCAGCACCGGAAAGACATAAAAGCCATAAAGGGAGGGTTATAGAAGCTGAAGCACACCTAAATCTTCAAGCCAACTTGCTTAAGGTAGATAACGCACAATGTTGGATCGATCAAATGGAACCTCGGCTCGATCGACTGACTGATTGAAATACTAAGGAGTCAATGCAACACTTAAAAGATAAATTGTGATAGATCTCATGATAAGAATTACTATTCTCATAAGGATTCTCAACGAGGGCGTGCAGAACTCTCTAATACTTGATGAAGTAGTCCAAACTTAGCAGCACAGAAGATGTGATTGTCAAAGAATACCAACATATGTCATCAATAGATTAAATGAGGAAGAATATCATCGATGTCTATCACGTGTCCGTGACACCTTTAACAAAATCAATGTTCATCAAATTTGATATCTTGTACTTTTTGTTTTGCTTGGCTTTTGCATGTTTTTTTGTTAGTTTTGGTAGAGTCTATAAGATTGCAAAGTCGTTTTCGAAACAATTGCTCAAATATCAATCATCTTAACACCTTAGAACTCTATGAGTGACACGATGATTTAGTTTTAAACTTTCGAGCTTATACGCAAATCATATATAAGCTTGCAAAGTGACCTAACACCCGATTAAACAATCGATGTGGGACTTGAAACTATCTTTCTGACATTCAAAGCCCTATTCTTTTTGCCTTCGAAGTATTTATTGAATTGCTTAGGTCGTATGCTTTTGTTTGAAACATTGAGATTTATCCACAATTTGCTTTTGAAACTAATCGGTTTTATCGTTTCTTTGAGAAAAATTAAAATTTTCTTTTACAAGAGAGCTCCACAGCTTAAGTAAATTCAACTAAGTCTGTGACAATATCGTGCATTCATTGCCGGCTCTAAAATACATCCTTTCTTCTTTCTTCTTTCTCCTCTTGCTCTTTCTTCGTTCTCTTCTTTATTCTCCTTACTCTTCATTTTTCCTTCCCTCATCTCCTAATATGGTTACTACACTACAGTAACCTTCCTCCCTTCCTCACCATGATGCTTCCTTTCCCTCATAAAAAGCTCTTTGATTTCATGCTTCGAATCTAAGATGTCTTAAGATGAATGTCTTGCATGTTCACTCTCATACGTTTACGATAATCCCACTGGAAAAATAAATGTCATATCACACCACTCACACATGTGTAGGAAAATATTACCATTGCTACATACCAATGGATCAAAAACCAACATCAACAGCAAAATAAGCACTCGAGTTCAGGTAGCAAGTAACTGGATGAGGCTTGGAACATGCAATTCCGACAGACAAATAAT